>CDEZ01017556.1:0-12723 GCA_000826365.1 Acanthamoeba royreba | reverse complement strand
TGAGTTCTTGCTTGTTCAGGTCATCTGCCGCTTCTGTGAGTCGAAGGACGGTGTGACAGCTATCTCGATTCCTTACGTCTTCCGCTACCTGGTCAATGAACTCGCAGCTATGAACATACGAATAACGATGAACATCCAGTAACTTGGTCTTGGTATCGCTAAAACAAATAAAGAATATAAAAATAATATCTTGTTACTTATCTCTTAATATACATGTGCAGTGTACATCTGGGAGGATATCTTCCCTCAGAACTTAAGAATATCGCGTCCAGCCTGCATAATGGCGGACACACTCGGCATCTTGCCCACAGAAGAACCTGACCATCACCCAAACATGTGAGAGGGAGCTCAAAGGCTGATGATTGAGACTGCGAGAGCTTACCACTGTCCTGGCCGCTAGACTGCCACGCGGAGAGGTCCATGCTTTGTCCGCCACAGTCTACAGAGAAGGAACCGTCGGTGGAGTAGAACTCGTTATGTGCAGTGTGATGGACAGTTTGGTCTAATATACTCGTGTAACAGTAGGACCAGCTAGAAAGCACGCATTGATGGAGACACCACATGTGTATTAGTCAGCTGAAGGGAAGGACACGGTTTGCATGCAGGCTTACCTGTAGAATTTGCCGCTGGGTTCGTAGCACTTGTTTCCAGTGAAGTACTGATTGGCGAACTCGCCATTATCATTGCTCACACATCGCTTGCCCCATGCTGAGTACGAAGGGTATACAATGACATTCTTCTGGCACACCTTGTCGTGTCCAAGGTAGCCCTTGCATCCACCATAGACCATGAAATTGTAGGAATCATCATAATAAGCGGAGCCTGAAGAAGATGCTATGAGCAATCATAACAGGAAGAAGGGTGGTTCAAGAGAAGCATACCATCGTCATGGTCAAACGTCCAGACGCCTGAGTACCCGTTGATGAGGAAGTTACGGGTGAGACGAGTAACATCAGGAGTGATGGATGGTCCATCAGGCTTGAGTGTTACGTAGGGTTGCCTGTCCCAAGAGCTACAGGAAGAAGGAGTCAACAGAGAAGTTCACCACATTTTACACCCATACGTACTTGATCGTGCCATGGTCCTGTGTCTCTCTCACCATGTTGAAGATAAGATTCCCCTCAGCGTAGTTGCCACCTCCAAATCCATCATTGAAATTGAAGCCCGCACGAGGACCGTTGTAGCAGACATTATCAACTAGCTGTAACATTGCAAAGTTAGCTCATGTTGTGAAGCAGCGGGGCGGAAAGGGAACCTTATTGTGAGAGGCCATAGATTGGACGAAGCAACTGGTCTGCTTGCCGAACACGCCAATATCATGAATGTGATTGTTTGCTGAGAGAGAAACATTAGAAACATTGGCCACTCATCAGCGAAGACGAAGGCTATCCTACCAATGAGATTGTCAGAAGGATAGGTGTGGGCTGTTCCGTCGATCATCTTCGTGCTGCCGATGAGTGCGATTGCTGAGTCACCTGTTGCCCTGAACTCATTTTGCACAACCTAGGGTTGTGACAAGAGTAATTGAGCCAGGAATAAAGCACAAACCTGGGCAGAGAGGGTACCCTCGCCTGCTTGACTGAGTTTGAGAAGAATAGAGCATTGCCTCCAGTCTGATCGAATAAACAGTTCTGGATGCTGATTTGACGTGCGTCCTCCACGAAGAATGTTCCTCCCCGATGAATAGCCCAATCTCCACCTAAAGTATTTGATGAGTCCTGCACGCAGCGGAGACACAGATGGAGAAAGGAGTTTACCAGAGGGTACTTCATAGGGATGAAAGAAGGTTGTGATCGTGTGGCCAAACTGCATGCCTGAGAACTCAACATTCGAGACAGGGAGGTGGCTGCTGCCGCTTATCTGGACTACGGTCTCCAGTTGAGGAGCCACAACAGTTCCCTGCCATGCAGTGCCTGTGGAAGACGGGAAGGTTCTTAGTAATGCATTCAGATGAGTGCAGTGTATAGGGGGTAGGATACCTGTAGTGTTGGGATAATAGTACAGATACCAGGGACCGGACAATGGGTCCTCAGGGTAGTCAAGGTACCACTCTCCAGGAACGTCAAGCTCTTCGAGCACTGATGTAACGAGCTCATCAGAGCTGTACTTGTCCTACGAATGTGGATCAAGACATACCATTTTCGATGTAGTAGTTTTGACCAGGTATCGTTGAACCACCTTGCCCTTCTTGCCAACCCCCTGTTCGCAGCACAGCGGTCACCTTTATGGCGCACGCATGAAGAGCTAAACGCAAGGGTTTTGTACCTCGTGAGAATGTGACCTTGTTGGTCGTCGTGTTGATGTTATCGACCATAAACTGCCAGTTGCCCCAACGGTGCTGGTGGAACATGTGGACCACACTGCGGTTGACCTTCGACCAGGTGTTATTGCTCCATGTGATCGGGTCATATTTGAAATACAATGGCCGGCTGAATTCTGTCTGTGAGTACATTCAAGAGCAGAGTAATAGCATCAGAACTGGTACCTGTACGGATTGTTCCAGTACGAGAAGACAGGTCCAAACCCTTCAGCCTTGAATGGCGGGAAGGCCACATAGTGATAGAAGTTGGGGAAGTGGTCATCTCCCTTAATCTTTCCTCCGCGTCTAGGTGATGTTAGGTTCTAAAGTAGGGTAAGCACGAGTGATACGCCATAACCTGATGGGAACGCACGTACCAGTTTGATCGGAGGAGGAGTGTGTATCTTGGCATCAGTGCCCTCAAGCACGGACAGATACCCTGTTTAGATTCACGCTTACGGTTTGTTTCTTTGGTTAAGTGTGTGCTGATGGAAGGCGTATGTACCACTGCAGCCTTCCTCAGGATACTGCACTCGTGGGATGCATAGCCCCGAGAGGTCCTGGGGGTTGCCGTTTGGAAACCTGGCCCGAACCTGGCGTTGGCCATTGACGAATAGTGAGGTGAACGGTTGGCGCAATCCCGCGTATACTTTGGGATTGATCTTGGCCACATAGATGCCGGCTGGTTGTTGATGCGGACGAAGTTAGTTTAGGAACTTGTCACACCAACTCTAATTAAGGTACCCTTGTACGGTGTCCATTGCAAGTCCGCTAGGGGAACGCCTCCACTTAGCATTACATGCTCATTCTGTGCAACAATCAAAAGCTGAGCTCCACATGTACAGCAAACCAGGTGATGTTCCCGTGCACGCACCATGTAGTTGGAGTAGCGGATGGGAGCATCGGCAGTACCACTGTCCTCGGGTGCCAGGAGGAACGGCCTGCTCCGTAAGCCAACCATGGTAAGGACGAATCCCCATGGATCCAACCATACATCTCGCTACGTACCGAGTGAGGTAGTAGGTTCCCTCTCTGAGGTATACTGTGGTAGGAGGCCTTTGTTCCAGTGGGACCGACCGGATAAGGTCCCTCGCTCTCTCAAGACTGCGGAGAGGCATGTCCATGGTTCCCGGGTGGGTATCGTTTCCGTCTGCAAGGTATAAGTACAGTGAGCACATCCGCGCTTGGAATCAAGCACTAGGCAACTGTCCAACACCTAGTTTTCCACACACTGCAGCGTTGCGTACCTATGGACACGAAGAGGTACTCGTGTTGCATGCTTGCGTTGGCTTGTCGTGGTTCCCTATCGAACATCACTGGTGCTCTTCTTCCCGAGTTTCCTGGCAACACCGACATCATCAACACATCAGAAAATCCATATATCAAGGGTGAACGGAAGACAGGACAGAACGTAGGGACGCACCTGGGGAACCAGAGCTGTTGGGGGTGACCGATGTCTCAGCAAGACAGTCCTGCAGGCGTAGGGCGGCGAAGAGGGAGTCCACTCCCTTGCCATTGTCCATCGGCAAGCCGGCAGAGTTGACGCGGGGCAAGCCGTACTCCAGCGCCAGGCTTCGCACGGCGCAGTCGAGCGCCACCGGAGGAATAGATCGAGCCTCCAGGCCTTCTGGACCAATGTTGCCTCCACCGCCGCCGCCGTCGCTGCCCTTGCCGCCGCCGTCCAAAGGTACCGTGGCTAGTATCACGGCCACTGCGCCGAGAACCAACACCAGTACCAGCATGAAGACCATCAATCCCAACAGGAACACTGTTCGACGCTTCATCGTCGTGTCTGTGGGTATGAATATGGCCAGAACAGGGCCTTCTAGCTCCTCTTCCTCTTTACTTCTTCTGGTTGCTGGACCTGGTATCGCGTGTTCGTTGTGTGGTGTCTAGTTGGTGGTGTAGTGCTACCTGGTTGTGTGTTTGGTACACGTTGGATGGAACTGAAAAGATAACGGGAACTGTAGACGAACAGGAATTCTGAAGAAAGGAGGAGGAGCAAGGGTGTTTCGAACAAATGTTGTTAGGATGCAAATATATAGCCACTAGCTCCTTGCCAACCAACCTTGGATATGTAGTAGCAACGCGGGGACGCCTGCGAGCAACTCTGTTTCCTGAGTTGCAGTCTTCCTACGTTTGTTCGCCTAGTTCGTGTTTTGGCCAATCCTTGCGCTCCCGGGAGAGCTGCTGTTGCCTGTTTACCCAATGAGCAAGAAGAGTGTTTATCAGCTTCATCGAAAAACATTTCGTCAACAGATTGGGAGCTTAGGCTCCGGTTGAGGTTTGTGATGACCAGATGGCTGTGTATGGGAAGCTGTTCTGGAACGCCAAGAATGAACATCTATAAAAATGTTTGCGCAAATTTGTACCTGTTTTGGAAGCGATTCAATTATATATTATATTTTTCATCTGCTATGGACGAGAGGGGGAATCGGGGACAGCAGCAACCCCCGGGGGCCGCAGCGCAGCAGGCGCTACAGCAACAGCAGCAGCAACTGGCGGCCTTGGTGCCCACCTTACTCTCCCTCGACATGCAGTACCAGGTCAGTTTTTCCTATTAGTTTAGTTTCATTTATTTTATATACGAATTAAAATAGAAGCAAGAAAAAATAGTAAAAATAAAAAATATGTAGATAAGATATATTTTTTGCTCACTATTTTTTTGAAAATGTTTTGAAAATGTTCAGTTGGGCCTGCTGCCATTGGACCAGATGCAACAGCTGCGACAACTCCAGCAGCTCCATCAACTCCTGCCACCTGCCCAACAACAACAACTTCTCCAGCAGCTCCTGATGCAACACCACCACCAGCAGCTCATTCAACAGCAACAGCAACAACAGCAACAACAACAACAACAACAACAACAACAACAGCAAGGGCAACACCAACAGATAGAACGAACACAGGCGGCGATGATGGACATTGAAGGTCATGCTGCATCTTCACTTACGCCTGGCTCACAGCACACAGGCCTCTCGAACGCGACTTCTCTATCACCGGCAGCCTGGCCCAAGAAGGCATCCGGTGAAGGAACGGGAGGAGGATCTCATCATCAACATCAACCACAGCAAGCCACCATCCTACCGCGACCTGATCCTCCGGCGGTGCAACAGGTGCCTGGTCCGGTGTACGATCTGCCCCCGGTGCCGTTCCCCAGCGCACCGTTCCCTGTGCCCAACCCCGAGCAGTTCCTCCTGCAACATTTCCGTGTACAGCTACATCCACCAAAGTGAAATCTACAATTAACTCCTCTGGTACCCACAATAGTGATTGCGTGTACTCAGCACGCAGGTGTTAGTCATGAGATTGAAGCGATCGTGGATTACGGAGACCTTTAGTCCTCCCTCTCATCGTAGGGAGTCTGTTGAAGTTGAGCACTGTACAGTAAGAGTTAAGGAGTTTAACCTTAGAGCCATTTCATCAAAATCGTGGCGAGATCAGCCTTGGTGAATGGCTTGCTGAGCAGATCGTTCATCCCGCTGCTCAGACACTTTTTCAGATTTTCCGTCGTCGCCGAAGCTGTGAGGGCAATGATCGGTATGCCTCGGCGACCTCGCTGCCGCGGCGTGTATCGTCCCTCTTCCCAAGTACTTGGTCCTCTTTCTGCCATCCCTCGATGGCGGTTCGCAATGGGCGAGTGGCTTTCCAATTGCCTTATGCGTCTTGTGGCTTCGAATCCATCCATCACCGGCATCTGAAGGATCACATTGACGTTTAGCCATGAAGGGACAACAGCACGTAGGGAGTAGGTTTGTAAGATGCTCACCTGGCAGTCCATCAACACCACATCGAAAGGTAACTTGGAAAACAGTTCCAAGCAAGCCTCGCCATTCTCCGCCAGTTCTACTTTGCATCCGAGTGAATTAAGGGCACGCAGGGCAATCTTTTGGTTCACTAGATTGTCCTCTACAAGCAGGATTCTGGTTCCTTTGAATGCTACCATGCACAACCATTCATTAGTTTGGTGAACAACCATCCTTATCAGAGAGAAGTTAAGTACCATCAGCAGGGGGCGGAAGAGTCTTGATCTGACGACTTGCTCGCACAACTGGTAAAGGAACGGAGATCCAAAAATGTGAACCCTTGCTCTGCGTGGATGAGCAACCTATGGAGCCGCCCATCGCCTCGGTGATTCTCTTGGCTATGGCCAAACCGAGACCCGCTCCTCCATGCCTACGGGTATCGGAGCCGTCAACCATGAAAAAGCCCTATATGACAAATGAGATTCTGTTGCGAACTTCACGGGAGAAACTGGCTTTACCTGGAACAAGTGATCGAGATGCTCCTCAGGTATGCCAATGCCTGTGTCCGTCACGTCGATGCGAACGAGGTCCACATTCCCTTCCTTATTGGCCGTGTCGCTGCAGGCAGTTACCGAAACCGTCACGGTGCCTCCGGCCGGAGTGAATTTGATTGCGTTGGATGTGAGGTTGGAAAGGAGCTGATAGAAACGCATGGAGTCGCCCATGTGTGTTGAATTGGCCAGGCTGGACTTAACGGTAAGTTTAATGCCCTTCTCGCCAGCAAATGACTTGATAGCCTGCCCGATTAAGGTTATAAGTCCCTTGGCCTCCGTACTGGAAAAGACATAAATGCACCTTTTTCAACTTGCTCACGACATCGGTGATAGAAAAGGGGCTCGGGTTGAGCCGCAGGGTGGATTCGACTGTCGCAAAGTCCAGCATGTCCTCAATCAGTGACTGCATGTGCTCGCAACAATGATTAAGCACTTGTCCATAGTCTCGCAGTAGCGTTGGATTTGGATTCGGGCATTCGGATAGCTCGTGAGCTGTCGCTTTCATCCCGTGCAAGGGAGTCCGCAACTCTGTGAGAACACATCAACAAGTTAGATTAGGGCCTAAATCTCGTTCATGCGCACGTTCGTGCGTACCATGCGAGACATTAGCGAGTAACTGCTCCTTGGCCTTGTTGGCTGCTTGCAACTTCACGGTGGTGGCTTCGTACTGCTGCACCAGAAGCTGCAGTCGCTCCAGCATCTGTGAGCGTGAGTCGGCATGCACGAACGCGGTGCAGCCAACAAGTACGTAATTGAGTAGGATGGCCTGCCAAAGTCAGAAAAGCAGAAATCAGCCAAACAATTCTGGTTAATCATCAACCACGTCACGTGCATACCAAGAACCGGTCCAACGGGCCCGATGCAAGCTGCTCCGTGGGCGGTCTGACCTGGGTGGTGAACCAAACCAGACCGAGCGCCTGTGCGCCGATGAAGGCCAACGCAGCAAGACCCACCGTTTTGCCAAAGAAGTAGAACAGGAAGATGGGGATGAAGACCAACATCACCATGTAATCCGTGGTCACTCCGTACTGCATGCTCACGCCCATCGCTGCGGAGTTGACAAAGAGGGAGAAGACGATCGCAATGAGACGCAAGTTGCGGGAGACGTAGAGCACCGCGAGCAGGAACGCTTCGAACAGGGTGAAACCCAACAGCATCCACGCGAAACCACCACTCCTAGAGGTTGGCAGCGATGGCGTCAACTGCACCATCGATGATGAAGCAGTGGGAAGCGCCACATATGAGGAAGGCAGAAGAGCCGGCACAAAGTAGGCGCTGTTGTAGGCCATGAAGGTGCAGATGGTCGCCACCAGCAGGCCACATTTTCTCCGCTCTTCGGCGTGGAGTAATTCTCTTGTCATCAGTCGGCGCGGCCCCCCGAGGTCAGGTGGTCGCGTCGGCCGTAAGGAGGAGTAGAGGGACAGCTGAAAGGTGCGGAGGTGAGTGAAAAGAACGAAAATGAACAACCCAAGGCGTTGTTGCTGGCTTCGTTCTTTTTTCATTCTTTTCTTTTAAAGCGCTTTTTCAAGTGATCAGTTAATTATTTAAAGAATGTAGATGAAAAGGACAGATACCATTGGGGCGTAACACCGTTGCTATGACGTCGAGCTTCCTCTTTCTGGTTCCTTCCTCAGAAGCGGCAGTAACCACGATAGCGCGGGACGGTGATGACGTCACGAATGTTCTCCATCCCAGTAACGTACTGTAGAAGTCGCTCGAAGCCTAGACCAAAGCCTGCATGGGGTACGGTTCCGAATCTGTTGTCGGGATAGAATAGGAGTGACATCATAACGCACGTGTGTCATTCTCAATTGGCGAATAGCTATGTCATTAGGAGTCATCCGGGCCGTACCGTCGGAGATCGAGATACCACTGGTACTCCTCTACGTTCATCTGCTGTGCCTTCATGCGTTCCAGCAGCTTGTCTAAGTTCTCTTCCCTTACGCTGCCGCCAATAAGTTCACCGATGGTAGGCACCAAAAGATCCATAGCCTGCACTGTCCGCCCATCCTGCATCGCAGATCAATATCTATCTCCCCATGACAACATAGCAAGAGCCCCTCACCACCACGCACCTCAGCAAGCTTCATGTAGAAAGGCTTGATTGTAGTCGGATAGTGCGTAACGAAAACAGGCGTGTTATCAAACTCAACCTAATAACCGTTCATAACGAGATAGGGATGCGTGAGATATCACGTATGTAGGAAGAGTGTGCACACATCAGGGGTGAATACCTCGACGAGGTGTTTCTCGTGCTCCTTTTGTAAGTCAAGTCCCCAGGCCACGGGAAACTCGAACTTCTTGCCGCTCTTCTCTAAGATCTTGATAGC
This sequence comes from Acanthamoeba royreba, assembly GCA_000826365.1. Taxonomy (NCBI): domain Eukaryota; phylum Discosea; order Longamoebia; family Acanthamoebidae; genus Acanthamoeba; species Acanthamoeba royreba. Next base: position 3,794 of record CDEZ01017556.1, on the reverse strand, counting down.
ATCCGTGTATGTCACCTCCTGAAAAGGTACTGTAAAGCAAGAATGCAGGTTGAGTCATTCCCGTTCAGCATAAACGCGACAATGAACACACCCTCAAGAGTCTTTTTGAGGCGAGCCAGAAGCCCTTCACTGACTCGCTTATCGAAGAAGGCAACGTCTTCCTCGCAGTTGGCCATAACATCCTACGGAGCCATGTATTACTCAGCTAAGTTGCAGGAAGGAGGTAGAACGCGAGTACCTCGATGACAGCCTTAACCATGTTCTCTGCCACCTTCATGTTGAGATTTAAGTCACAGAAGGCTATCTCAGGCTCAATCATCCTGCCCATGCCTTGACATTGAGTTCATTCATCCGTACCATGATGAGATGTGGGCCGTACCAAAACTCAGCCAGATGGTTCCTAGTCATAGAGTTATCTGCACGGAATGTAGGGCCAAAGGTGTACACACGTGATAAAGCGCATGCAGCCATCTCAGCTTGCAGCTGACCCGATACTGTGAGACCCACGGTACGATCAAAGAACTCCCGCGGACCTGAAGAGATGGTGAGCGCGATCGGCCCAAGTCGACCCAGTACACGAACTTCGAACACGTGGCATACCTTCGTCCTTTTCGTCCGATGAGGGCATCAGAGCAGAGACGCTAAACTGCTCGCCCGCTCCTGCGTAGATGAGTGGAATGAGCACACAACCTACGTTCAAATAAGACAGGCAAGCACCTTCGCAGTCAGACGAGGTCAATATGGGTGTATGCAATTCTATGAATCCGTTCTCATGGAAGAAGTTCCGTATAGCCGTCGCCGCAGTGTCTCTTACTCGCAAAACCCCTGTGCGAACCCGAGAATTAGCTACAGAAAGTTTCACACACAAGAGGCAGAAGTTATGCCTCCGATAGTATTGGTCCGGACTCGAAGATGCGGGATCTCGCGCAAGAACTCTAAGGAGTGCTTCTTCTTTGCTAGAGGGTATTTCTGAAATGGGAAAGAATAGTTGGTTTAAGGCCATCTAATGGTTCGTGTACGACCGTACATCAGGATCACAGGGACCGATGATCGCCAAATGTGACGCCACTAGCTCCATCTTTTGCTTGCCGGCGGGACTCTCCACCACCTTACCGACAACTTCGATGCTGCATCCTGTTGACGTTCTGCATGGCCCGTCAGTTGGGCGCTGATGCAACAATTCTGGAAAGGCGCATACCCCTTCACCAATTCTGGCGTAGCAACAACCTGAAGAGGAGTCTGCTGCGAGCCATCAGAAAGCTCAATGAATGCGTGCTGCTTCTGCTGTCTGACGGTGCGGACCCATCCCTGATGACCAGCACCATTCAGGTGAGCAGGGTACTGTCGATTCCGTGCTAGAATGTAACATGAAGGAAGGTAACCTTGATCGTGATCTCCTGCCCTGGTGTCGCCTTTTCCAGGACGTCGGACACTCGCCAAGGCATCAGCCCTCGCCTCGTGTTGCTGTAGGCCATAAAATAAGGAGAAATGATTATTACTACCTATCGGAATAATAATAAATAAATAATTAATAAATATAATTCCATTTGAATTTACAAAAAAGTACGTAAAAAGAGAATTAAAGATGCATACGTGCTGTGCCAGCGGCGCATAAGACGGCCAACTGCGCTCGACTGTATTTTGTGCCTTAGTCAAGGCACATCAACGTGTGCGAGACAGATCATAAAAATGGAGACCACATACCGCTCCGGAAGATGAAATGCAAATCTCATTTCCCGATGATCCCCACTGATGAAAGGACTTAGAGAATGTCGATAGACCACAACCCACATTGGCACGGGGCAGGCTGCGGCGGATGAGAAGGGTTCGTCTCATCGCCATTTTGACCCGCTACTTGCTCGTTTTTTCGAGGAATTCGTGGCTTTGATTTTTCTTTTTCTTTCCTGGCGGCTACGTGCAAGACCAAAGAGACCTTTGGAGAAGATGGCAACATCTACAGCGGATCAAGAGGACGCAAGCATCCCACGACTGCCGGACTACTTCCCTTCCCTGACGCGGGAGTGCCAGCAGCCTGGCCTCGTCTTCTTCCACTGCTTCTCTGAGCACTCGACCCACAGAGGCACACAAGTACGCAAGATCTCCATTCTATCTATTATAATTAACTTTATAATAAAATTAAATAAATATCAAAATTGTCCCCAAATGCTTCGCAAAATATTTTCACTTTTAATTTTTGATTTTAAAACTAAATGTTACTGGCAAACAGGACGAACAGGCAGGAGTGCGTGGGCTGGTGGTGTGCCAGGAGCCGCTTCGTGCCTACACGCGGTGTATGGAAAAGTCCCTCAAGGAGAGCAAGCAGAAGCCGTTCGTCCCAATGCACTAATACCCCACATGTGTTCTGTCACTTTAGCATGCTTGTTGTGTACAAAGAAGCTCTTCCTCGTGACTACATCACTACTTCTTCGAAGGACAGGGCGTGATGACCAAAGAATAGGTTGAAGAAAGTGCTGGATCAGCCTGAACTGAAGACAATCAGAAAATCCAGGACTACACAACAATCTCGCGCAACTACTGGCCAGGTGTGCTAATTGTGAACAAGAGACACCAATGACGTTTGGGCATGGAGAACTGTTCCATGGAGGAAGAAGAGGAAGGTCTCGCTGGGTGGCGTATTATCGGCCGGTCCCTTTCGGGCTTGGTCGCACGATACGAACCCTCGCCCGAATCGCACAGGTGTTGTTTTAAAAATGTGAAACGGGCCTGCAGCAAAGTATCCGAACATTTTTCAAATAACTGAGGCCCGAAACATCCGATCGGGCAGGAAGGCGGCTAAGAGACCAAGAGACTGCAAGGACTGGCACTCGCGAGAAACCACTCTGGCCACGCAGGCCTGTCGTATGATTTCTTAGTCCTTGTTGCCTGACGTAGCTAGGGTTCGTCCTTGACGTGGTGCGAAGTTTCTTCGTAGGCGCTTCACTTCTTTTTGCCTTTCGCGAAACACCGAACCACCGAGCCGTGGACTCTGCGTCCTCTTCGACCACTCACACTCGCACAAGCAACTAGGGACGGAGAAGCTGTGGGCCACCACTTCCCACGGCCGCGGACCACCAGACCCCGGGCACACAGGACACGACGACAAGGAGAGTCAGCCACAACACGATCCCGTCAGTAGTAGCGGTAGAAGAACGCAGAACGAGCGAGAATGTCGAGCCAGCCAAGCGACCACACCTCGCGTGGTGGCCGCTCGACAGCCCCACTTCTACCTCCTTTTTCTTCTCTCCTTGCGGGTATCCGCCCTCAGGAGACCACCAACACCTTCCTACCTTCCTCTCCTGCTCAGCCACTCCCACTACCCTCCATTCCCACTACACCTTCCATCACGACGATTAGCACCACAACCACAGAGACGAGGACAAACGTTGAAGATACCTTTTGGGTGGGTTCCCTCGCGCTTCACGCTTCGTCCGTATGCGGCGAGCGTATGCAGGCCGGTGGCCAAGTGCCTATCGGGATCATGACCGCCCACCACCTGTTCAACGACAATGGGCTAAAAGAGCGTGTGTAAGTAAGCCCGCGTCCCCCTCCCCCACATTGCGCGTGCCTGATTGCCGTGCTGCTCGCAGACAAGCCGAAGGTTGGCCGTTGCAAATGACGATCGAGGGTGTCTGCAACTTGCGGCAATCACATACGGCCTTGCTTCGCTCGGCCGTTCCGATTCTTCTGCGAGTTGTTGCAGTAAGCGCTCATCCGCAAGCCTCGCCCTGTAGCATCAGTGGTGAGACAAAAGACGCCCACCAACAGACGTATCTGTCCATCCTTATCAAGCAGCT
>CDEZ01017555.1:0-17885 GCA_000826365.1 Acanthamoeba royreba | reverse complement strand
AGGCAAGACCCGGACTGGCTGCGTCTGCAGCACATCATCTTCAGCCGTTGGGTGCGCCAGAAGCTTCTGCACAGCGGGTTCGAGGTGCATGACGTCGTCAAGGATGCTAGGTACCCGTCTCCTCCTCTCTCATCTCCATTATCAACAACTCTCTACACATCTTTCCCGGACATTAATCGATGTGAACAGCAACGGCATACTGCTGGTGAAGCTGATCGAGGCGCTGTCCGAGAAGAAGTACACGGGCAAGCCCCTGAAGGACTCCAACCAGAGAGTGCAGAAGATCGACAACCTCAACAACGCCCTCAACTTCGTATGGGCCTCGGGTGTCGAGATGAAGGTCAAGCCGCAGGCTGAGAACTTCGTCGATGGTGACGTCAGGTAAACCACCTTCCCTCGCAATGGTGGTGACAGTGGCCGACTCCGTACGGAGGCTGACGCGGACTGCTGCTCATTCTCCGCAGGGGAGTGCTGGGTCTTGTGTGGGCGATCATGCTCAAGTTCTTGAGGATCGGCGACGCTGACGATGAGCAAGCGCTCAACTTCAAGGACGCTCTGCTTTTGTGGGTGCAGAACAAGGTCTCCTCCTACGGTATCAAGGTCGAGAACTGGAAGACCGGATTCAGGGATGGCCTCGCCCTGTGTGCCATGTACGTATTACATTGATCAGGGAGATTACGTTGTAGTTCGGACTGATTTCAATCCAGCATCAACAAGCACCGCCCTCAGCTGCTCAACTATGACGCACTCGAAAAGAGCGATCCCATCGCCAACTTGCAGGCTGCCATGGATGCCGCGGAGAAGTATTTCCAGCTTGAACAGTACCTTACTCCCGCTGGTATGTATATCTCGCTGCACAATGACGGATGATGTGATAGGAATTCCTGAATCTTACGAGGTCAACTTGACTGAAACTCCAGATATTCTCAAGCTGGACGAGAACAGCTTGGTCGTCTATGTGTCTGAGTACTACTATGGCATTGCCGAACAACGGAAGCTCGACCTGGCTGCGCGCCGCATTGGCAAGGTGATTAAGCTCACCGAGGAAAATGATGCTATGAAGGAGGAGTACCGCCAAAAGGCTGCACAGCTTCGCGATCTTATTGCCAAGGTACGCTAATTGCTGTTTCAAACGATCGGCTTCATTTCTCACGGGAACTACACCCAGGTAAGAGTCGGCCTTGAGGATCGCACCATTGACAATACCATGGTATGAGATGGTTTGCCTTCGCGTGCCTCTTCACAGCTTGACTCTTATATGCTTTAAAATTGTAATCATCAGGCCGGAGCGAAGCAGCGCCTGGAGGACTTCTACGCCTACAAGACCAATGAAAAGAATGTCATCATTGGCCACCAGCTCGACTTGGAGACTGTGTACAATAATCTGGCTATGCGACTGGCTCACAACAACAGGCCCAAGTTCGAGCCGGGTGAGGGACTTTCCCTTAAGGACTTCCATTCTATCATCCATCACCTCGAAGAATGTGAGCAAGAACGCAAGGTTGCTCTGCACAAGGAGCTCAACAGGCAAATCCGCTTGCTCGCCCTCGATGGCCAGCACACCTCCCTCGCCGAAAAACTGAAGGCGTGGACCGACACCAAGGTAAGGAGATAAGCAAGCACGCATGTGTACTCACCACCTCCGTACTGACCGTAGCTATTGCCTTTGGCAGGATGCTTACTTGAAAGACAGGCCTGAGATCAACTCGGTTGGTGCGGCTCAGTTCCAGCTCAAGCTGTTGGACGCTTTCGATGTTGAAGCCGCGGAACTGAAGGACACTGCCCTCGCAAGGCTAACGAGCCTGGCGCAGGAACTAGTTTCCAACAGCTACGAGCGTTCTGACGATGTTTCGGCCAGAACGCAGGAGCTCGACTCCGCGTTCGCCTCCCTCCTCGAACAAGCTAGCGCGCGTAGGCCGGAGCTGGAAGCCGATTTGGCACGTGAAATCGAGAAGGAAAGGCTTCGCCTTGAATGGGCCAAACTGGCAGGAGCCTTCGTCCGCTGGACTCAAAATAAGGTGGATTCGTTGGCCGGGTACGTTTTGCGAAGGAAGAGCCTATTGTCCCATTAACTCGCTCATGGTATCTTTCGCCCTCAGAGTCCACTTTGGGTTCACACTTGAGGAAGTTGAGGCCTATGAAAGCGAGCTGAACGAGCTAGTTTCAGGCGTCACCAGCGAGGTCGACAAGCTGCAGAGTTCTGCTCTCGATATCTGGAATCAAGGCTACGCTATTGGCGTTCGTGAGAATTCTTACTCTTCCCTCACTCCTGACGATGTCGCGTCGTCGCGGGCAACCCTCGACAAGGTTCTCCCTTGCATATCTGAGGCTTCGTTTGCCTTTGCTCATTGTTTTCATTTCAGGCTATTGCCGACACCACCGCGGCCTACAATACTGAGCTCGAGAGGCAACGCGTCAACGATGCCCTCTGCAAGGAGTTTGCCTCGGTTGCCGATCCTCTCTCCAAGTGGATCATCGAGACTAAGGACCGCATCACTGAATCCAAGGAAAGCCTGGAAGCCCAACTGCAATATGTTGAAGAGAGGATCAACAATCTCTCCGAGGATGGCGCAAACATTGGCAAACTTCACGAGCTCCAGGCAAAGCTTGATGAACGTAAAATCACGAATAACCGTCACACCACCCTTATCGCCAAGGTACGACCGCGCTCCTTAAGGCAACCCCTGTTTACTAAGCCTGCCACACCATTTTTTATGTCATATTCAGGACGTTGACGCGCAGTGGACACAATACGAAAGCTTCCTCACCAAAAAGGCCAAGATGCTTCAGAATGAGATTGCCAACGAAAAACTGAAGGGTCTGTCTCCTGAGCAGATCACTGAGATTGAGGATAACTTCAAGCAGTTCGATGAGGGAACTGGAGTCCTGACGAAGAAGCAGCTCAAGGCTTGCCTCTATTCGCTTGGAGAGGAGAAGACCAGGTCTCAAATAGATGAGATTGTGAGCCAGCGCGGCACAAACGTACATCACGTGCTTCTCCATGGAAGCCCACGAGGGAAGTGTACTAATAATACTTTCTTTAGGGTTCAATTCCGTATGAGCAGTTCAAGGAGTTCATGATCGATCTCAACTCTGTTTCTGACACTAAGGACGATATCCTTAACTCATTCAACATCATTAATCGCGGCGCTGAGGTTGCCTCCGCTGAGAAGCTGTCCTTGGTTATGAATGAGCACGACGTGAACTACTTCACCAGCACTGCTCCGCGCGCTGGCGACAACTACGATTACCAAGCATGGACCGCCGACGTCTTCTCTCGTTAAGTTCGGCATCTACGCGCTTGTTCCTAGCGTGCGCCCAGCCTATTTCTTGAATGTACCATCTTCGTAAATTAATGTACTCAACTTTTTTGATTCCTTGATCGAGATTGTTGGCCCCTTTGTTATGAAGTACATCAAGTTGTAGTCATGGCGTACGCAGCTAATGCTTACCTCTTTATTGGCGAAAAGCTTCTCCTAATGCTCAGGCGCGATGATGGTGTGGTCGAATCCTCTGCGTTTGGTGGCATCAGAGAGGGCGTCATTGATCTTCTCGAGTGGATACGAGTGCTTCTTGAACAGGTCAGTCCGAAGCAGACCCGTGCCAGCAAGACGATAGAGGGTCTGTGCGTCGGGACGCGGACACACGAAGCTGCCCAGCAGTGATAGTTCCTTGAGAACCAAGGTGAAGTAAGGTATCGATACTGAGGCTGGGATTCCACCGATGAACACCGCGGTGCCTCTGGACTTGAGCGTTTCGAGCGCGGCAAGCACCTGTTCCGACGAAGCGTGGCCTCCTAGAGCGTCGAGAACGAGATCAGCGCCATGAGGCAAGAGTTGAGCAAGCCGTTGCTTGTAGTCACTCTCTGCCACGTTGACTGTGGCCACACGAGGATCAATTTTGGCCAGCATCTCTAGAGTCGAGACATCCCTTCCCATGGCCACGACCTTGGTGGCGCCCATTGTGAGCGATAGCAACACGCCGGCTGCCAATGAGCAAGGTAGTGTAAGTCACCAACTTCTACTTCATTGCGCAACAGGCCGACAGTACCTGATCCCAGTGCTCCAGTGGCTCCATTCACCACGACCGTCTTGCCTGCTGTCATGTTGCCTCTAACCAGACCTCCTGCATGGCCCATAAGAGTAAGGTTCGGGTGATTGTGAGTACTCAGATTCAAAGGGACGTACCGTAGGTGACGGAAGAGTATGCAAGGGATATAAGGAGCCCTGGATCGAGGTGCTTAGCCTCATCAGGAATCACCACGACCGCCTCTGCAGGGTAGATGACCTTTTCGGCCCAGGTGCCGTCCTTCCACATCTCTTGCAGCCTGGCGCTTCCAGGTGTGAGGGCGGTAATTCCCTGGAGGATTGCCTCAGCGCTGCCATGGTGCGCAGGCGTGCTGATGAGAGGATCCAAGGCAACAAGCTGTCCGACTTTTAGTCCAAGCATCGTCCGCGACAGCTTCGAGCACTGCTATTGCGCCAGCTCCAGGAGTGGTTGGAAGCTGAGGGAGCATGATGAACGGAACGGCGCCTGATACGATGCGTGAGGAGCCGCTTCCAATCCGTGCTGCAAGGATTTTTGCTAGGACGCTTCCTGTGCGCAACGATGGAATGGGGACCGTGGTCACCTCCAGAGGTTTGCCCTTCTCTACTAGTCTAGCCGCCTTCATCGGAGTGGAGTGCCTGTCAATGTAGCAATGCAGAAGGATTGCCTCATCACTTGTACTGCGTTTTAAAGCAGAAGGTAGCCAATAGCACTTCGATTTCTACAGGCAAGGAGCTGCGCATTGGTCAGGACCTGGTCCGGTGAATCTACCAGAAAAGGGCAGATTTGCACCAATTGCACATTGCTATATCACAACATTTATAATGATACGGCGCCACTTGCGCATGATTCTCATTGGGCCGTACTTTTTCGTTATCGCTGTGATCATTACAATCGTGCCACGCTGGCGCCCAGTCGCTACTCAACATTCCACTGTTGGATTCCACACCTTCACATGATCTTACATAACTTGCAAAACGTTCAGGTACTGTGGGGAAGGTGTCAGATTATTCATTTCAAATCCAAGGGGATATTTCAAACGAATTTTCATCGAAATTGAAATGTGCCAAATGATTTAAAATTTGCTTTTTGTTTTGCGAAAGACCGGCCGAAAGCACACAAAGAAAGTGGCGTGAGCTGGTGTATGCACGGGGAGACATGAAAGAACACCTCCGTTTCCTCCAGACCCTGGTGGTGGTGTTGGTGGTATGGTGCCTGCTCGTACACGGCCACGGTACCAGAACGTGGCGAGAGGCCGATTTCCAAGTCTTTGCGCCCGACCAGCCGCAGCAGGTGCACATCAGTCTTGAGAGCGATGTCTCCCACATTACCGTACAATGGGTCACCTTTCAGGGTACTCTCATTTTTCCACAATTCTCTTTCTATATTTCACATTATTTATTATTCAATGTTTCAACTTATTTTTGATCTTATTAATTTAATTTTAATCTGATATGTACAGATGGACCTACTCAAGTGAAATTCGGGACGCAGCCGGGCGTGCTCACCTCCTCTGCCTCAGGAACCACTTCGACCTACTCCCAAACCGGCTGGAACGGTACCATTTATTTTATTTTATTTTATTATTTTTCTTCCCTAAAAATATTGAGTAATAATTTATAATACTGCCATTTGCCAAGTATGGAAGTAAAGCCCGTTGCTGACCTATGCGCACCAGGTATCATCCACACGGTGACCCTAACGGGCTTGAAGCCTTCCACACGCTACTTCTACTCATGTGGCGGCAACAGTTGGTCCCCAGAGTACAGCTTCGTCACTCTTCCCCCTGCGGATTATCAGGGGTGCGTGCTCCGCTCACATGGTGCTCATGAACCAGCTCGACGGTGAAGCTAATACAGTACACCTGGGTACATTCATCAGTCCGATCGATGTGGCCGTGTTTGGCGACATGGGGCTTGACAAGGAATCGGATGCCACCGTTGCGGTGCTGGCTGATGGAGTCTCGACTCAGAAGTACCAGTTCCTCATCCACATGGGTGATATCGCTTGTACGTATCGATTTGCCAAGTTATGCTGTTCAATCGGATTGTGTCTGATTCCTATCCTTCCGTACTTACATGTAGATACCTATGGCGGAGGCATCACTAATCAAACTCGGTTCGATGCATTCATGAATAAGATCCAGCCTCTCGCTGCAAGTACGCAGGCTCTACCTCTGCTGGACTCGAAAATGTTAACCAGCAGTTGCGTGGACTAGATGCTCCATACATGGTGTGCCCAGGCAATCAAGAGTTTCCTTATGGATTTGTCGCTTATGAGAAGAGGTGGGCGATGCCTGGTGCTGAAAGTGGAAGTGGAACCAACCTGTGGTACTCTTATAACGTAGGGGCGATGCATTATGTCTCCATTTCAACGGTTCGTTGACTTGATTACGGTGTTGATATTACCTTTACTCAAGCCCCTCTCTTTGCAGGAGCACTTGCTCAAGGAAGACTCCCCCCAACGTGAATGGCTAGACGCTGATCTTCGCAAAGCCAATGCAAACAGGGATAAGCAGCCCTGGATTGTAGTTGTATGTCACTCCATTGGTGAAAGTGGAAGCTTGACAGTACTAATTGTTCATACAGTACGGCCACCGCCCTGCCTACTGTTCCAATGATCCCAGCAGCTATAGCTGGTGGGCTGACTGCTACGTGGTGGGCGCCGCACTAAGAAATATCTTGGAGCCCTTGGTACCCATTGCATTACCCCCTACGGCAACATTAATCATACTGAAGAGATCTTTCCTTCATAGTTTGCCCAGTATGGCGTGGACGTGTATTTTGCTGGACATATGCACGATGCTGAGTACACTTTGTACATACACGCTTCTATGTCCGATCTTCCGAATTGTTCTCAGAAGCTTACTATTAATCACCACAGCCCAGTGTATCAAGGCAAGGTCACCAGCACATCGTTCCAGAACCCTCCTTCAACTGTGCATATCACCTCTGGGTATGCTGGCAGCAGGGAGGGCTTTAATGGTTTCTCCCAGCAAGCCACCGAGCCGTGGTCGGTATGGCGTCAGGTACTGCCGATTCTACTCCTTTCTCCTTTCTTGGGCTTCTCTTACCATTTCATTTCGCTACGTCAGGCTGAGCAGTTCGGCTTCGGACACATGACCTACAACTCCACCCATCTCCATTTCCGCTATGTCTATTCTGCCGATAACGCGGTGCACCAGGAACTGACCATTGTTCGCAACAAGCCTCGCCTTTTGCACACCTTCCCCCCAGCGGCCCGTAATGCCTACACGTTAGAGTTTTCAAGCAGCGACATGGTTGACTTCGTCAAGGGATTCGGTATCGGATTGGGAGTAAGTTGCCTGCAATGATGTCTTCAGCACAGCATGTTGCGTTGCGCTAAAAACCACTGTTCTATTGCAGATGGAGTTCGGTAACCTTGCCGAGTGCGTTGCGGACGCTTATCCATTGGCCTACTTGTTCAATGTCTCCTTCACTCAGCTTGACGAAGGTTTTACCCGGTGGAATCTGACCCGAATCGTGCAGGTATCTGAATCTTATGTTTCTGTTATGCAATATGTTCTCTAAACATGGTTGCTGTAGGGCTTCCGCACGCTTGGCGCTGCCATGGAAGCCCTGAACGAACTGCTCCAAGACTGCGGAGGTTATGAAGGCGCGGAGGATTTTGCGAAGATCATCGAGCAATTCGAGAAGTACGGCATTATCGGCATAGGAGAAGAGGAAGTGCTCAAAGTAATCAAACATTACTCTGAGCTCTCCACCCTCATTCAAACAGGCATTCACTACTGGAAACTTGGTACGTAACTTTGTATCCAAGGGAAGAATAGCATTCTTACATCCTCGGGCTTGTGCAGGCTGGTACGCACAGTCAGGAGCCCAGTGGGGCCAGATTGTGGCTATCATGATCAAGCCACTCTAAAAAAAGCATGAGTCCGTTCGACGTTTCGCCATGTGTTTGTGTCTTAGCAAACACCCCACTCTGGGTGTATTTATTGTATAAATTTCCTCCTTACAGTGCAGCACTTAGGGCACTTGTACCTTATCCTGATCATGCACAACCTCTGTAAAGTGTTGGTGCTCGTCAAGAACCAGGTTTGATTGATCATTCTACGTGTACTGTCGATCAAAACAGCTGTACAGTGCATGAAAGTGGGGATGCCTCCCCTCACCCATCTATACAATCCATCCTGGGAGCTTGTAGCGGCGTCTCATAATGTAAGCATGCCCTGCAAATCTCCTGTTTGATGAAGCGAAGTTGTGTCAGTTGTCTGCATCAATCATACTGGGAGGTAACTGGAAACGGACCGCTCTCCATGCTCCAGCCCCAGCACTCGCCGCATGAAATGCACTCAAACCACTGAATGTACTGCACATTGCGCTGTCGGCTCTCCACAGTGGCCGTCCTCTCTCCGCAGTAGCGGCATACGAGCGGGTTACGTATGGCGGCGAGTCGCTTCGCTCGCGATCGCTCGTTGTAGTAGTTGTTCTTGAAGGTCACCTTCCAGTTCACCTTGTTTTCACGACAGAATATGTTTCTCGCTTCGAGTTCACCCCATCGCTGTCGGCAAAGTGCTTCCCATAGCTTGTCCTCCTTTGCTACTGATGCGAACCTGTGGGCCAGTTACCATCAACGCCAATCAATGTACATTCATTCCACTGGCGATGGGCCGGTGCGAATGTACCTCTGGCAAACACGTGAGGCCATGCAGAGGTCACGAGCGGATAGGAATGAGAAGACGAGCAACACGACCTCGTCAGCGAGGAAGAGGAAGGGTTGATCGCCCACGGAACTTGTAGCGAGCAGCCGCTCGAGCTCCTCTTGCCGTCGCCGCGCCTCTTGCGCCTCCCGCTCCTGCTTCATCCGTCGCATAACTTCGTGATGCATCTGGGTACGTCGTCGTTGCTCTGCCACCTTGTTGTAAACACGAGGTTAAGCGGCCATGACCGCAGTTCCATTTTTTTCCAAACAGAGCTTTCATCTTCAGAAAGATGAAAGCTGGAAAATGTAACGGGAGAAGGAAGGCGCAGTACTCGGGCTTGGCGAGCCTTGTACTCGACCATTTCTTGCTCTTCCAACTCCTCAAGATTTGCGGGCACAGCTCTCGGGCCTTCTTTCGCATTCAATTTGCGCTTCCGCATCGCCTCCATCTTTCTTGCCGCCTTTGAAATTTTATCCAAACGTTTCTTGAAATTTTGGAAAAATTTCGCTTGTTTGTAATCGTTTCATTTCTCCGCAAACATCAAGGCGTATCGTAGAGTCGAGCAAGCGGCTTCGCCACAGTGGCTGCTGGTCAGGGGTGGGTAAGGGAGGTGAGCACACGTCATGGAGGAGTCAGAGGACGACTGCCCATCCCTTTCATCTTCATTCGACAACTTTGCGAACGACCTCGATCGCAAGTTCGCCCCGCGCAAGCTCGGCGGCCCCGCCGCNNNNCTCCGGCGGCGGTCCTCCTCTCGGCGGGGCAGCAGCGGGGGGACGAGGGGTCGGACCTGTCCCGGGAGGGGTCGGAAGATCTTGGTGATGGCGATCACCATCAGCAGCACCTCGGGTTGGCCCATCTGCAGGCCGCCGTAGAGAGGGCCATGACAGCCGGTGGCAGGCAAGAAGAAGATGATGGCGAAGAGATCAGCAGCAGTCCGGTCAAACCCACCATCGGCTACTTCCTTCGTCAGCTCACCACCCGCCGCCAAAACCAGTCCCGTACATATTATTTGTATTTATTATTTTAATTTCAATATATGAAAAAATTAATAATATCTAAATCGCCAATTTAATTGAGTATTTTCCATATTTATAAAAATAGCTACGGGTGAAGTGAAAGTTGATGGAATGTCTCCATGGATGTACTGACGCTGGTTGGTTCACGTAGAGGAGTATGGACGCAAGCTGGCGGCTCTGCAGGCGACCTTTCCGGAGCTGGACGCGGAACTGCTGGGTCTGGTGCTGGCGTCGAACCTGTCGAGCGTGGAGGATTCCATCAAGTTCCTCTCCTCTTCGGCCGAGCATGCCTCCTCGCTGTCCATCACGTCTGCCACGACATCCCACCACGGTAGCCTCAACCGCCGGCGACCAGCTGCGGCCACGGTGGTGCAGACGGCCGAAGCCGTGGGCGCCGATGAAACGGAACATGCTGCTCATCAGGATCTGCAGAAGGGGGCTCAAGTGATGCACGGCACTGATGGAAGAGATGTACTGTGGAAGTCGCAGCTTCATGCCTCCTGGCGAGAGGAGTTGGAGAATATGCCTCCCGAACAACGGCAAAGGTTCATCGCCAAGATGCCAGAGCTTGATTCGGAGACAACGCCTCAGCAGCAACAGAAAGAAGGCGAGCAGTCCGACGAGGATTCACGCGTGTTGAATGGAAGTGGCAACAAACAGTCGCTTCGCGACAAACTCTCCTCGGTCATCAACAACTTGAAGCGGTCGAGGGATGGATCACATGAATCCATCGAGATGTTCCCACTTGAAGAAGACGAAATTGCCGCTAACCAGCAAATCCAAGGCGTATCCAAGCCGGAGGGTGAAGTAAGCCGCATTCTTCAGTACGAACGCGAGAACAATCGCCTGCTTAATACGCTCCGACGGAATCCTGAGTTGCATGATCTTGTACAGTTTGCAGAAGACATCAAGGTACGCACGTGGAACTATCCGCTTGACCATGCTTCGACAACTTATTCAATTAACTGTACACAGGCCACAATCGTTGCGCCTATCAGCACGAAGGAACTAGATGAGATTCCAATGACACGGCCCTTCGTGCAGACACATATGTTCACTCTTTATGGCAAACCAAGTGGCAAGCAGTCACGCTTTATCACGCTAAACGGGCTTGAGGGTACCCTCGACCTGAACAACAACGAGATAACTCTGCTAACGCAGTACGCTCGATGCTAGTATTTTGCATTAGATGAAAACTAACAACATGTTTGCAGTGGGCACAAGGGCAGTCGTCCCTGTCAGCAGATTGTGATGATACTGCGCCGAGGCACTTGTGAGCTGCAAGGCATACAGCTTCCTTTCATACTAATCTCCGAGCCTTTGAATCCTGTTCGATGCTCGGTGGATCCTTCTGGCTCTGGCACCAGCCGCGAGGACGAGAGTTGCCTCTCGCGATCGTATACAGCAAGCTCACCCCAGCTCGATAAGTCCCCCATCAAACCTGTGCGTCCTAACTTTAAACTTCACCCGCATGGTCTACAGGTGGCTAATTCGAAAACTGTTTTGTTGCAGGTCGGAAAGTATCATCGACGATCTTCCTCCATGGATCTAATCGCAGCGGGTAGAGGGTCTGCAGACCAGAAACCATCTCAACCACAGTCAGGTCCAGTTATCAGGTAGTTCAGACCTTTCGCAAGATCATCAAAATGTTGGTTAATTACATTCATCCCTGAATTGTTTCAGGAGGAGCATGATCGTAGCGAAGGCCACAAAGCCCGTTCGACCGCTGACTCTTATGCTTAGCCCAAGCGAGGAATTTGACAGTGAGCGATTACCCACCCATGCACCCATCAATGTGCAGCTAGCTCATTCGTCTGCAAAGCAACTCAACCAGCAGAGTGACTCGTTCATAAGCTGGTTCCTCAAACGGTAAGGCGTATGCATGACTAACTGATCTTGCATGATACTTAATCAAAAACGCAGGCAAGCGCGCAAGGGCAAGCAGCCCGATGAGAATGCAGGTGACGTTATCTCGGCCTTCCTGGACCGGATGCAAGTGTCGATGCAGGTTCACCCAATGTGGGCCGCGCTCAGCGACTTTGAGCTGCGAAAAGCAAGGGACGACCTACAATACCTCATAATTTCCAGGCTGTACAAACAGTTCGTTGCTCACTCACATATCGATGAGATGGAACAGTAGTGGAATATACTCACGTCTGGTGTTGTACCTGCGGCAGTGTTTTTCGAACAGAGGTAACCGAGCGACGGGATGAGGCGCTGTCTCAGAAGATTAGCAAACTTTCTGCATTCATCAGACCTGAGCATCTAGAAATAGATGTCCGATATATCAACGAAGAGCTCTGGGAGCGAGCACGCGCAGGTAAATGGGCGTCCTTCTCGCATCGTCCATATCGCTAACTGAGGTTTCACAGAGCTGGCCAACATCAACAATTTCATTTTACCCCGAGAGAAGCTTATGTGTATTCTTAACTGCTGCCGTATACTCATATGTACGCTCTATCGCTTTCTAACCGGTCGGCCTTGCGTACTTGGGTTCACACTGGCTTGTTTTCTTCAGATTCACTGCAAGAGGCGCAGAGTCCAGCGGGAGCGGACGACTTTATACCGCAGCTGGTGTACACCATCCTGCGCGCTAATCCTGCATCTCTACACTCAAACATCACCTACGTCTCCCGATTTTGTGAATCCGATGTGCTGGCCATGGAGAATCTTTGCTTTTACACCCACATGGTCTTCTGCGCCTCCTTCATCGAAATGCTACAGGCCTCTTCCCTCCGGATCGATCCGGAAGTCTACCGCTCGTACGTATTCCTCCCTCCAGTGTACCACTCCACACTTGGTTGAAGTGTGACTCATCACCCTCTCCGCACAGGCACATGGGTGAGGGATGAACGCAGTTGAAGAAAAGCAAAATCAAAAATGAAATAAAATATAACAAAAATCAAAACAAAAATGTCCCTTGAACGGAAGGCAGGCCGCAGCCCACCGTCGGAGGCAAGAGTGCGGTCGTGGCTCCCTCCCGGCTCGCGTCGGCAACTGAGCCGCGCCAAAGCCGGCTGGCAAGCCTTTGTGGAGGGTATGTTCCTTAGGAAGTCATTTAACAAGGTGCCAATAGAGTTCACACCTCCCTTGGTGCTAGGTGTAGCGCTGGTGGGGAGCGGTGTGCGGATAGCGTTTTCTTTGGACTACGCTTCACCAGGGTCGACTGATCTATCTGCATTCCTCCGGAATGCTACGAAGGTTACTCAGTCATGGTCCTAAGCGTTGTGAGTGTTGCTGTTGTTGGCCTCACGCAGTGCCTGGGAGACAGGAGTGGGAGAGCATGAAACAAGTAGGAGCAGTGATACTGGATCAGGTGGTGATGCTTGTCAACGTCCCTCTCCTCTCTGAACGACTGCAGGCACCAGATACAAGCTTTGATGAGACTGTCTTCATCAACATTCATCGCTCGCTCGAGGGACCCCAAGTACGTACGTCGCTTGTTGACACAACTCCTGATGGTTTACAAAGAGTGGTGCTCCAGGTGTGCAGCGATGATCAAATAGAGGAACTGAAAGCAGGGATATCGAGAACACTCGCGCGATTACGTCATGGTCTGGAAAGCAGTTCTACTGGCCCATGTGTCATAGAGCTGGGCGAGGAGGTTTGGGCACAAGTGTATGGACCAGCATTGATTGGATACCTGCTTGAGTTTCCGGTTGTGTACACGACGCATCCGCAAGTAGGCCCAACCGAGGGGAACTGTCTTGGTGCGTAGCTACACGATGTCCTGCCTGAGAGTCCACACTAACGAAGTGACAGGCTTCGTACCGCTTCAAGTCCATACTGTGCGAGCAGTCCCATTGCGAGGAGGCGGATCTCCTCGCACGGTGATACGATTTAGTGTGCCAGAAGTCTTGATGCAAGGCGACAGTCAAACTTCGGTGATGATAAACGCAACAATAGAGCGAAGGATGGACGAGCTGCGACGACGAGGAGAACGAGCCGGTCTCTCTATCACTCTGGAGCAGGAGAGGGCCTGTCTGGATCGTGTGGTTTTGTAAAGAACAAGGGTTTTTAGCTGAGGATGATACGTATCATTCACTTACAAAACAAAGAGGGATAAGAGCATGGCAGCGGCCACCAAAGACCACCCGCGGTCTGAGCTCAGTCGGACCACTCGTCTTCTTCAGCGCCTTGCTGGAGATCCTGCGGAAGAGGCTGCGTATCTTCCTTGTACTCCATCATCTTACCATAGAACTTGTTGACCACCTGCATGTTTTCCCACATAAGATGGTGGGCGGCTAACAGGTCAAGTTGGAAAACGTACAGCGTCCTTCAGGTCGGCAGCATCTTGCTTTACCTCCACTGCCTCGAACTTGCGCATCTTCCTCACCACCTTTGGTGCCTCGGAAAGCGGCGTCATATCGGCTGGCTTGAGGCTGATGTACTTAGGCTGCGCCTGTTGGCCGGAGAACCACTGCTGCGGCGTGAGCAGAGACTCACGAGCACGTGTGGGCGGATAAACGTCGTCTTGGAAGTATTCCGTCTGCAAACCACGCAGTATCAATCAGTTTCTGCAAGGTCTAGTTATGTTGACGAAACTGCGGAGGTACCCTAGTTCTGGGCACTCTCACGCCGAACTCCTCCACAGTAGAGCCCGTAAGCTTCAAGAAGCGAGCTACCTCAACCTTTAAACGGGAAAGAGCCGTCAGTTATATTCGCCAATCAATGTAAGGGTCCGAGGCGTACATTTCTGACATCGCAGGTAGTCTTAGGAAGGCGAGCGACACCGGTTTGCTGACGAGAGGAGAGATTCTCGGTAAGGTAGTGGGCGTACGGTGCCTCTTCGCTTATCTCCCAGAACTTGATTGAGGAATCACCGTTGGCCATGAGATACACCACACCAATGTCCTCGTCGAAGAAGGGCTCGAAGATGCCCGAACCCGTACCTGCAAGTCACGATGAGCAGACATTCGGGGTGACTGATCGTCCCAAACGTACCGATGAGTGAGGACGTGAGCGGCTTGGAGAAGTTACGAGTATCGAAGATCATGAATTCGCGCTCGCTAGACTTGTGGAACCCAGTGGAGAAGATACGCGTGCTATTGCCTAGCCACGCGAGACGCGAGGCCTTTGGAGTTTCGTGGCCAACAGTCTCATCAATCTTGTTACCGCTGCGCGGGTCCCAAAGGCGGATGCGCTGATCCTTGGAAGAAGTAGCCATCACACTACCGTCATTATTGAATACCACTGACTGAATCTGCTCGTTGTGGCCTCCCTGTGATGGTGGCACAGAAAATCAATGTTAGGTACGTAGGTTTGATCTTTCGTGCCTGCACGCATATTGAGCGAACCTTGATAGCTCCGAGCTCGCTGAGCGCGGTAATGTCCCACAGGCGCACAGTGAGATCCATGGACGTAGAGACGAGAATGTCTCCAGACACAGGGTGGGGGAACAGGTTTGAAATGCGCCTGCCATGGCCTGAAGAGTGTAGAAAAGGATATAGGAATAAGTTAAATTAATATTGAGGCGATGAGATATCTCAGCTGTTCGTTACCTCTTAGGACACCATCAAATTCGGTAAAGTTGGTCTTTTGCTTGAAGAGATCGTTGTCTGGTATCTACTCGAAGAATGAGCATGTCAATCAACTGGAATGGGTAAGTTGTTCTAGAGATCAATTGCTGCCTCGCACCTTGTAAAGGCGAATGGTGGCATTGTCGAGGCCAGCATACAAGAGATCATCCCGGAAGGGGTGGAATTCAAAAGCAAGCGCCTCATTACCCGTCTCAACTGTGCCTATCTTATCGGGCAGCTTTCCCTTGAAGCTCAGAGGAATCACAGCGATCTAAAGCAGGACGCGTTATTCTGTGTGCTATCGCCTTGGATAAGAAAGAAACAATCTCGTACCTGACCACCAGATCCCTTCCAAGGAACAGCGAAATACTTAGCGTTGGCACGCAACAGTGATGCGTCAGCAGCGCTTGATTCCACCTTCAAGTTGGTCACCCTAATAAAACGAAAAGGTTAACACGAAGCCCGGTTGATCATCCTGAACAAGGCTTATGTACCACTCCGATTGCTGAGTAGGCTTGACCAACAGATGCCTGAACTTGGTCTGGCGCACGATCGACTTGGTGGTAGGCACATACTACACCATAGAACGAAAGGTGAGCTATCTCATGTGGAAAAGGTGCTGATGATCTGTCCCGTACATAGTCCGAATCTTCCTCGACCTCGGCCTCGGCATCCGCGGCGACAGTAACTGAGATTGAGAGAGGAGCGGAAGAGGGCGTCTGGGTAGTCTCGCTGGCCTTTGTCTCAGGAGCAGGGCTAGCTGCAGTCGGTGCAGGAGCCGGCGATGAAGATGAACTTGATGAAGAGGAGGAAGACGAAGAAGACGACGAGGACGAGGACGGCCGAGCGGCAATGGTTTGGCCTGCAAGAAACAGAATTAAGTCAGAACGCCAACATACGCGAAGGACATGGTTTCTGGTGTACCTCGCTTGGCGGGGTCAAGGCTCATCAAATTGGGGCGCGCCGTCTGTCCAGAAAACCACTCATCCGCGCTCAAGGCCGGAACATTGGCTGCTGTGAGTGGGAACAGATCTTCGGCGAAGGTCCTGTGTGTCTGCGCAAGCATTAGAACGCGAATAAAATGGAAATGAGGACCAAACTCACCTTACGGGGAACTTCGTAGGTGACAGGGATGATGTCGTCCTGCGCCAGCTTGAGCAGACGCTGCACTTCGCATTCCATTACATTCAATGCCTGCTTGGGCAGCTGTTAATAGCGAGAGTAGTGAGTGAGGTAGTAACACATGATGTTGAGTCGAGACTAAATGTACGCTGGTGATGCCCTGCTGCGCTACGTCCGACACAGTTACGGTAAGATCCGAGTAATGTGGCGCTGTCTCAAGAATTTCGTAGGCACGGATTTGACCGTCACCCTTGCCAGCGAGGTAGAGGATGCGTGTGTCGTTATCGTAGATGGGGAAGACAACGCCAGTCGAGGAATCAAGAGTGTTAGTGGCAAGCGGCTTGCTGAGGTCACGCGAATCATAAATGGCGAACTTGCGCTCTCGCATCCTGCTGAAGCCTATAATTCGATGAACGAGTCACGATACGTAAATCAACCGCGATGCTCCACAACAGAAGTAAAACGGATACATACCGGTCGTAACGATACGATCAAGCTCTCCGAGCCAAGCGACAAACGAAGGCTTCACACCGTCGTGATTGGCGCCCTCCTGCACACATGGGTTGCACATGGATGAGCAAGAAGGCCGAGACCGAGAGAATGCCTAGCCGAGAGCGTACTTGGACGACGGATCGAGACCGCGGATCGAACACGCTTACTCGCTTGTTCTTCGTGGTCAAAGCGATCAAGCTGCCGTCGTAATTCCAGTCGAAAGAGAACACACTGTCGCCAAAGGCTCCCGAGAGCTTCTCAGCTGCAATTAGTAGAGTTAGTTCATGAATAGAGAGCACCGCTGCTATCAATATACGTACCTTGCGCGTTAATGTCCCAAATGCGCAGAGTCTTATCTACGGAAGCGGAGGCAACGACGCCACCAGCCACGGGGTGGAACTTGACCACATCTACGCGCTTGGTGTGGCCCTTGAACTGAGCCTTGGCGGTAGACAGAGGTGATCCGGCCGCGATGTCATCAGGCACCTCCCAAAGCTTGACTGCATGAAGGACCACAACGACATGAGGTGAGTTGATAAATCATCGAGCCACTGTCTGTTCTGGTCTGATCAGAGCAAGGAGAGCTTCTCAGCTGCCGTACCTGAACAGTCCTCCGAGCAAGTGGCGAGGAGGTTGTCATCAAACGGGCTGAACTGCAAGTCCACCACCTAAACACATGCGTAGATCATATTAGAAGTCAGTGTACACCGTCTTTCGTCGAGAGTGGCGCGTACCCGAGCCGAGTGGGCATGAATGGTGGGCACTCCACCCTGCCGCTTGCCCGGCTTGTCCAGCGGGATAACCCCGACGCTACAGCAAACAAGAACACCACCACCATCGTCATCAGCTTCAGTGCGCCCCAGGGACCCGCGCATGTGATGGTTACAAAGTACTCACCTTCCGCCGCCAGTGGCGCGCCACGCGACGGCCACGAACTTGGCGCTGGCGGTGATCGGGTTGGCCTCGCCAGACACGTCGCCCTGGATGTCGGGGTACCACAGC
>CDEZ01017552.1:0-91873 GCA_000826365.1 Acanthamoeba royreba | reverse complement strand
TGGACATCTACGGTTTTGAGGTCTTCCAGAAGAACGGTTTCGAGCAGTTCTGTATCAACTATGTAAATGAAAAGCTGCAACAGGTCTTCATCGAGCTGACCCTCAAGCTAGAGCAGGAGGAATACGTGAAAGAGGGTATCCAGTGGACGCCCATTCAATTCTTCAACAACAAGGTTGTGTGCGATCTTATCGAAGCCACTGTACGTATAGAGCAGCTTGAAGTGAAGCCCTGCACGTCTAACCTTTCTTCACACAAACAACAGCGTCCACCTGGTGTGTTCTGCGTACTTGATGACGTATGTAAGACTGTGACAAAGGTTGATCCCGACAATGCCTTTGCCGATCGTCTTTCCGCGTGTAACACCAACGAGCACTTCAAGCATCGTGGCAAGGCCTTCACCATTAAGCACTATGCCGGCGATGTGCGCATTTCTCCTTGTTGTTTATGAACGTGGATGCTCACATCATCGCATCGCCAGGTAACGTACGAAGTCGCTGGTATGCCTGAGAAGAACAAGGACACCCTCTTTAAGGATCTCCTGGAGACCATCAAACTTGCAGAAAACACCTTCCTATCGCAGACACTGTTCCCCGAGGAAGTGGACCGGGATAACAAGAGGGCACCCACGACATTCGGTTACAAGATCAAGACCCAGGCTAATGAACTAATTGCTACGCTCATGAAGGCGACTCCGCATTATGTGCGTTGCATCAAGCCAAACGATGAGAAGAAGTCGAACCACTTCGTCAAGGATCGTGTGATGCACCAGGTAATTCCGCACCCTCCAGGCATTGTGCTTTTGACCTGACCTAGAGACTAACTGACGCGCGGTTGCTTCAGATTGTGTACCTCGGTCTCCTCGACAACTTGAAAGTGCGACGAGCTGGCTTTGCTTATCGTGCTCCGTTCCAAAAGTTCATGGACCGGTAGGATTCCAAACATGATTATCAGTATGGATGTGAGAATAAGTCTTGATATCGATGTGTTGTCCAGCTACTTCCTCATCTCCAAGCAGTGCTCGTATGCCGCCCAACGTATATGGAAGGGTGATGATATTAGCGGTAGTAAGGCCATTCTTGCTGACAATTACATTGGCGGCGATCAGTATCAGATCGGCAAAACCAAAATCTTCATCCGTCATCCTGAGACGGTACGATTTGTTGAGTTCTTTGTTGATCAGCATGTCAGCTCACATGTTCACCCTGTTCTTCTTGTGTATTAGCTCTATCACCTTGAGGACCTTCGTGAGAACTACTGGCACAACATGGTGAACCGCATCAAGAACGCTTACTACACGTTCAAGAATTTCCACGGCGAGTGTGTCTCTAGGATTAAGCTTGCATTCCGAGTGTGGAAGTCCTACCGTGAGGAGATGCTCGTGATCATTCAGCGGGCATACCGTGAGTACAAGAACCTTTCGCCTTTCTACGACTTCAGGATGGACAACGAGAAGGTGATGCACGGCAACAAGCAGCGCAACAGGCTCTCAATGGCTTCAGTGCGAAAGTTCTACGGCGACTACCTGGATATGCGTAACCAGAGGGCGCTCCTCGATGCCATGGGCCCTGGAGCAAGCAACGAAAAAGTCATCTTCTCCTTCAAGGCTAAGTCTGTTGTCCACCCAGGCTTCCTCGGTTCGCCTAAGCTCTCGCCGCGGTACCTCTGTCTCACCGAGCAGTACTTGTACCTCGTAGCCCTGGTAGTCAAGAAGAAGGTGGCTACTCATGTGCTAGACAAGAAGGTGCCCATCAACTTCATAGAATCCGTTACGATGTCCCCCCTGTACGATAACTTCATCATTCTGCACTGCCCTCAAGTACGCCCCTTCTGTTCACCGCCAAGTGGAAAAGTTTTGACCATCTTATTGATGCATTGTCTTTCCTAGGATGCGGACTTGGTGCTTGAGTGTGAATACAAGACTGAACTTGTTGCCTGGCTTCGGTCCAAGAAGCCCCTCAATGTGCGATTCAGCGCTGAGTACGTGAAATCCTGCCGTTATCTTAGCATCGTTCTTGTTCTTACAATCTGAGCAACATAGGATCATCTACATGAAAAAGAAGGGCAAGGAGCAGAAGCTGCAGTTCACTCAGGACCTTGATCAGCTTAGAGTTAAGCTCAAGGCGGAGCCGGCCGTGCAGACTTTCTACAAGAAGAACCACGTCTACACTGTCACAGGACTTCCACCCAACTCTGGTACTTGGCGCTCTCTGACTTTCTCCTTTCGCCATTTACTGACCTTGTCCTCTGTACTGCAGTGCCTCGCGAATTCCTTAAGCAGGCCGGTGTCATCCCGCATCAGCAGACACCTGCCCCGCAGCCCACCAGTGCTCAGAGAGGTCGCGCCATGGCCCCACCTCGCCGTGGCAGGCCTATGGGAGGAGCTGATGAGCCTCCTCTGCCTGCGCCGCCCGGTGGTGGTGGTCCTGCTCCTGCTGGTCCTGGAAGGGGTGCACCCGCTGGCCCCGGAAGGGGAGCTCCTGGCCCTGGAAGGGGTGGTCCTGGCGGACCTGCTCCTGCTGGTCCTGGTAGAGGCGCGCCTGGCCCAGGTCGCGGCGGTCCTGGTGGACCTGGTCCTGGCGGTACGTTACTGCTCTTCTTATCAATCAAGCATTGCGCTCAACGTTGATATCAAATAGGCCCTCCTGGTGGTCCTGGTGGCCGTGGCATGCCTCCTCCAGGAGGTCGCGGCGCACCTGGCCCTGGCGGTCCTGGTCCCGCTGGACCCGGTGGTAGGGGCATGCCTGGCGCCGGCCGAGCTGGTCCTGGTGGACCTGGTCCTGCTGGTCGCGGTGGTCCTGGTGGTATGTCCCGTTGGTTTTAGTGCTTTGAAGTTCCACACCGTAAACTCATGGCCAACTTGCATGTAGGTCCGGCCCCCGGCGGTGGACGTGGCATGCCAATGCCCGGTGGTCGTGGAATGCCCATGCCCGGTGCCGGTCGTGGTGGTCCCGCTCCCGCTGCCCCAAGTGCTCCCGCTGTGCCATCAGTGCCGATCGTGGGTCGCTGTCGGGCTCTGTATGACTACGGCGCGCAGGAGACCGACGAGCTCACTCTGCGCGAGGGCGACACCATCGAGATCATCCAGAAGAGCGGTGAGTGGTGGGAAGGTATACTCAACGGCAAGACGGGCGTCTTCCCGGCCAACTACGTCGAGGAGATCTAAAGTTGCTCTCCCTCTCCCTCTCTTCCTCACACACAAGTGAACTCCTCTACCAAACCATAAGAATGTGTGGTATTTTGCAAAATGAAATTTGCATTTTTAATTTTCCGTTGTTCCGCGCTGCGGCGGTAAAATCTTCGGCAGTCGACATCCGAACGCGACAAACGAGCGACAGGTCCTCTCCTTCCGCCCTCTGCGCGTGTGGGACTTGTCCTTTCTGGGACTCAGCAGAGGCGCGTACCGTCCCTTCCGTCTCTCTCTCTCCGTCCGGCGGCCACGGCGCTCAGGAGCCCTCCTCCTCCTCCTCCTCCTTCTCTCTGAGTACAGTGCGTACATCTCCTTCTCTGTGCGATCGAGAAAGGGAACCCTCCGTACGAGACCACCTCTCGAAACCGCCGGAAAGGGCGATCAACCTTGTTGTGTTGGTAGGTACCTTTTCTCTTCTCCCTCATCTTCGACCTCTTCCGGTCCTTCTCCTCTCTTCAGTGTTTTCCTTCCTCCCGAATCCCCACTGTCCACTACATCTGTGCTGGTACAAAATGGGGTTTTCAATTGAAATCTCCAATCCATGTAATTTTGAAAGATGTAGTACAACTATTATTTCTAATTGTATTTATAACATGAAATCCGACTCAATCTAATGTTGACCCACCAATTTGATGATTGGTACCGGGATCCATTAACATGTTTCTAATCACCTAATTATTAGGATTATATTTGGGATTTATCTTATTGTTTTTGATAATTTGTTGACTTGATTTGAAATAAAGTAATTGATGATTGTACTGATTATGATGATGATTATGATGATGCTTCCAGGTTGTCAAGGAGAGGTCGCAGAGATGCTGTTGCGGCGCGTGCATAGCTTGAACGACCTGGCTGAGCGGGCAGCCATGCTCGCACCCTTCGAGGAGGCGGCGTCGAAGACGACGACGATGGAGACGACGATGAGCAACGGCGGTCCGGAGAGCGTCGAGACGTCGAGTTCGGGAGGTGGCGCGTCGTCGCCATCGATTCCGTTGATGCCCGTGCACATGTCGCCGTTGGTGTCACTGGCCTCCGCGTCCTCGATCGTCAATCCGGTACCGAGCAAACAGCTTGCCGGTACCTAACTCCTACTCATGCAGCGCAAATGAGTTGATGGCCATGTGTACGCGTGATCTGATCTCGCATTCATGTACGTTTGTGTGTGTGTGGTGTCCGCTGATCCGGCCAGATCGTCACAAGCAGAACGGTATCCTGGTGGATTTGACTCAGGACAAGAAGCGGAAGCGGGAGGGCGACTTCAGGCCGGAAGAGGACAACGGCCATCACGCCAGCCCGCACAAGCGATCATCGCATGGCGAACCGATGGACATGGCCAACGAGGAAGGCCGCCAATTGAGGCAGGAGTCATCGGCGAATGGCGTTGCGATGCACGTCACTAGCGTTCAATCGCCTCCTGCCCGGCGTATGGGCTCACCTCCATTCCTTTCTCCGTCAACTTCGTCGGTGTCTTCCCCGACTTCTCCAGGAGCAGTGCCGACGCCCGCGTCTTCCGTGCCGTCCTCGACAACACTTTCATTCTCCTTCGGGCCATCCTCTTCGACGCGTGCAGCGGGACAGCCGGCTGTTGTGCAGATATCGCCCAACAGCATCCACCTGCGCGACTTCATGGACGGCACCAAGCACCTCCTCAAGGTTCTCATCTCCGGCAATAGTGAAGACGCTAGTGCGATCATGATGGGCGATCTGCGGCTGGTCTTCGGCTCGGTCGTGCAGCAAGTTGAGCGTGCTAGCGCTTATTCGTTTGCTGAGGCCCCGTCGGCCTATGAAGTACTGAGGGCCACAGGTGTGTGGCAACGCGGCTTCCTCATGGAGGTGCTATTCAGCGAGCGATGTCTTACTGTCGAGCGCAATCTCTACTGCGGGTACAAGCGCTTGTGCAGCGACAAGTTTACGTATCACTTCGATGCTGGTACGATCATGTTGATTCAATCTTCTCGTAGTGAAGTCTGATGCTCACTTTGGTTTGTTCTTACGCACAGACTCGGACTCGCTTCGTCAGCTGTACCTGCAGCAAGCCCCGGCACCGACATTTCCCTTTGGTGCCTCGTCTCTTACTCTACCCCTTCCTCTCGGAATGCCACTCCCCAACATGGCTCCGAATCCTTCCCTTTCGCCAACGCGCAACGGAAACAATCGTGCGAAGAAAGATGTTGTGTGGACCAACTCGAATGGCCATCAAGAGATCACCTTTTCTGTCAAGCCACTCAATAGAGGGCAGCGTGATCAAGCGTATGCATCATCATCATCATCATCATCATATCCTCTGAGTGGATCTGCTTCTCTCATTGGCACGATCGAACGATCTTCAAGTGGCGGCCGAAGTCGATTAACCAAGAGCAGCAGCGGGGAAGAGAATCATCGCCGCCGTCACAGCAACGGCCTTGATAATGGCATCAAACAAGAGGAGGAAGATGACTCTGAGGAGGACTTCTACCTACGGCGAGCTAACGAGTGTAATAGCTCCGCAGGCGACGGTACATCGATCCAAGTACAATGCTCAAACCGCTCGGTTCTAACTCTTATTTGCAGAGGAGAGCGGAGAGCAGCCACCGGCTAAACTCTTCCTCCTGCCTGAGTACTGCTACTTCGACCCCACGGTCCTCAAGAAGCGTACTATTCGATGCATTCCGTGCAAGATGTCCCTATCCAAGATGGTACAAATGACAGTTCCTACAATGCCCTTGCACAACTAAGCACGTCTCTACAGGGGTGGAAGCAGCACATACTATCAGCTATCCACGCGGACAAGAAGGCCAAGTTTGATGCACGAGGTCAAACGGCTGAGCAAACAGGCGAGCTTATCTACCGCAGTGCTAAGGGTGCCCTCATGTGCCTGGCATGTGCGCATCTGCTGCCACCGCAGGACTTCGAGAAGCATGTCCTGGGTCCCAACCACATCAAAAAGCGAAAGGAATGGGCGATGCTTGATCACATCGAACGATGGTCTGACATTCTCAGCAAGAAGCCTCGCTACAGCACTGCCACATCCGCCAGCCCGACTAGCCCCAATTCTAGCAGCAATGGATTTGCCGCACCCGCAAACACCGCCATTGTGGACCCAGCTCTGCGAGGGAAAGCATCGACAACGCCTGAAGCGCGCAAGCTCGTTGATGTAGCTCCTGTCGATACGGTTCGTAGACCTTTTTCTTTTTAAGATCGACATGCATACGTCTAACAAAGCTGCGCAGACCAAGCAGTCCATGTTGCCAGAGCTGTTCGTGGAATGCTATCCAATGACGCCTGTGACTGGCTATACGCAGTGGGTGGCGCTGCACAGTACCCGCAACTGGGATGCGCGCAACTTCGAGGTCATCATCAACAGCCGGTACGCTCCTGAAGAGTTAACTCAATCAAACATAACTTTCTCGTTGACGCATGACGTGTGGTTTATTGTGCTTTGTAGTGGTAAACAGGATCGATTGGTGGTGGAGCCGCTATCGTGGAAGACAACTACCCCTCGCGGTTTCCTCTTCAACCTCGCAGTCAAGTTCGAGCGCACTTATGGGCCGGATCCGGTTCTGCTCTATCTTGTGATACGTGAGTCCAAGGTACTGTGACGTCTGTGCCAGCGTTATCCGCATACGCCTTGCGCTCATCACCATGATCCCTGCAGGGCGGACCTCAGGCCGTCGAGATACCACTCGGCAGGGCCATCGTGTGTTCCAACTCGTCGCAGCGCCTCAAGCGATTGCAGCAGCTCGGTGAGGAACCCGCCCTCACTGAGACCGAGCAGCGAGTCATCCCCCACTACACACAATGTGCCCTGGTCCACAAGGGCCGGGAACACCGCTATCGTGTCAAGCCACTGCCTACCTCAACCTCCACCGCCACTGCAACATCGATCTCTCCTTCGCCCTCCCCTAACCTCCTGCCCTCGCCGCTGAGCATCATACGGAGTGCCAGCGCACCACCTGCGCCTATGTCGCCGGAGCTTCTCTACTCGTCTTCATCGCCGTCACTGCTGTCTAAGTCACTGCCTGTCTTCCCCGCTTCTCCGTCAGCGTCCTTTTCAAGCTTTCCGCTCGTGGCAACGGCGTCGCCTTCGTCGGCGTCATCGCCATCTGCATCGCCCGCGCTGGCTGCGCTGCTCAGTACCATGCAGTCCTCTCAGCCGCAGGCCCGGGTACCTCTCACGGTCTCCGCAGCGGTGGCGGCTGCGGCCGACGGAATCCTGCTAGCGTCACCACCAACAACGACCACGCCAACCCCAACTTCATCGACTGCTGAGGAATGGGAGATGAATCAACCGCAACAACAGTAGAAGTCCCAGAGTGCACTCCTTTGTGGAGCTCGTCGCCTGTGCACTAGCCAGAGGTTGGGTGTGGTGCCTGATGTGGCGCTGCGTTCATAAAGAATGAGGGAACCCTCCTTGAGGCACAGCAGGCTCACATCGCACATGTTTGGCAACAATGCAGCGGATATATTCGAAGTAGGACTTGCGCACGCATCAATCTGTTACAGGTCGTCAGTCCACGATGATCGATACGTCCAAGTAATCGCCAGTAACGAAGCGGATGGAGTCCAGCGTCTTCCTGTCGTCCTCGGATCGCTTGGAAGTAAACACCACGCCGACATTCTTCATCTGAAAGCGTCCCCTGCACAACAAGAAGTGTGAGTCATCATTCTGAGATGCCAGTTGACCGCCAAGATGCCACACGCACCTGTGGTCAGGAAATACGAGGGCGAAGGAGAGGCGGGCACGACTGCTGCGTGCAGCAGGATTGACTTCCTTGACCAAGTCCGCCATCTCACGGAGCGTGGCGTCTTTCCTGTTGTGCATGATGCAAGAGAGGGCAGAGAAGCGGTGTGATCGTCAGTGTGTGCACATCATCACCATCGTCTGATAACGCAGAGCGCGAGCAAGGATCCTTTGGGAGAAGCAAAACTGCTGCGTCAACACTCTACGCACCAGGTGTAGATCTGGACCTCCTCGGAGGGCTCTCGACCCCGCATCTGGAAGTCTTCCACTCTATGATGGCCTCCCACTTTGATGAACACTCGCAGCAAAAGAGGGCACACCTGCAGCAAAAAAAGGAGAAAAGAATAGCAAGAGAAGAACAAGATGTTGCGAAGAATGCAGATTAATTTATCGATCAAATCAAAATTCAGACGTGGTCTCTCCCTCATCAATCAGAAATTAAATTACCTTTTCTCTGTCGATAACAAGTGGTGGCCGGACGTTCCCCTTGGGCATGTGACCTGGTCCTCCTGTCATGGCCGCCATCTTATCTGATCTAATTTAAATCAGAAACAACGCAGACTTTTTCCTGACTTTCTCTTTTTCTTTTCTTGACCATTTTGTAATTATTTCCGAAACTCTTAAACGTTTTGTAAATTTCTAATTTCGGCCGAGCAGAAAACAGGAGGGCCTAAAGCGTTGAAAAATAGGGTGCTAGCTGTACATGCACGTCACTCACTCATAACCACTCATCTCACTCGTACTCGATGTTGAGCTTGGCTGCCATCAGCTCTGCTTGTTGTGCTCTTGCTTCCACTTATCGATGGTTTCGCGAGCAATATCAGGACAGTCGGAGAAAATGATATCCACTCCCATGTCCAAGCACTCTCTATTTTTGTGTTCTGTCAGGCATACTGCACCAGCATGATAACAACCACAATAACGTTGTACCTTATCTTTATCGGATCATTCATCTCCACTCCGAACACGGCAAACATCCTGCCCGATCGGTGAACATCACGTACCAGTCTGGGCGATCGATCAGATTTGCTGAGAGAACACCCAGAGATCAGCTCCATACCTTTCGGTTACGAGAGCTCCTCCACCGCCGAGTAGAATGTACTCAAGTGCTCCCATGACCATGCCTTTAAAGCCACTGTAGCCGCTGTACATCAGTAAACGTCAACCTAAGAGATAAGGAACCAGGCTGTACCTCTTTGGAATGAACGCCGAGAGGGACACAGTATGGATGATGCCTACTATCTCGTGTTTGTGTGGATACAGCCAGAATAACCCCAACCTGTTTGATTGTCCTAAGATTCATAGCTTGTGCGAAAGTCACGGCTTTGCAACGTACCTGGAGAGAAAGTTCATCATTATGACAGATAGCACATCGGGACCAACGGGAATGCCCTCTGGCCGCAGTCGCCTCGCCTCGCGATTCGGGCCGGGGCCAACTGAACCAAATACGATTCTACAATAGGAAAAGCGTGAGGCGATACAGCAGCATAAGAAGAAGAGATGGCTGTACCTGTCCTCCAGACCTCGCTCCTTGATCAGCTCAACCGTTGGAGCTACTGCGTCGGTGTCCTTCATATCAAGGAAGAAGATAAGATCCTTGCAGCTGGCGAACTCGTCGAACACCTCCTTGAGAGTAGGTATCTTAAAAAGACGTGCTGCAGGAAGGAGCCGCTACAAAATCAGCATCCAAAAGGGATCATGCACTCTGATCAACATACGATCATCCATGGGGCTATCTCTGAGCGGCTGTAGCGGGGTGTTGGTTCGAAGGAACTTGGCTCTGGCATCAAGTTTCTTCAGCTCCGGGAGCGTGAAATCTCTCGCCTGACATAAACAAGGTTAATTCACCAATTGATTATCAAAGTCTAGGACCGCTGGCACCGTACCACTCCTTGCCCGTCTGTGGTACGATCAAGGCGGGCATCGTGCAGCAAAACGAGTTCCTTGTCCTAAAAAGCTGGGCGTTAGCGCTTCGAAAGCGTGTCCAAAGGTCGTAACAGGGGATAGACACCTTCGATAGGCGAACGTCGATCTCCAGCAGGTGCACTCTGCATTCCTGAACGGATCTTCGATAGCTATAGAGAGTGTTCTCAGGGCCGAATGGGTAGGCGCCGCTATAGTATGCCAGTCCGGAATCATCACAGCATTCATCGATGTACATGTACACGAAGAGTCAGCACATTCATCGGCGATCGTGTGCATCACGCATGCCACATCAATCAGCAAGCAGCAGTGACACTCGCGTGCAGACGCGGCGAAATGATGGTCACGAAGACCACGAGTGAGTGTTAGGTTACCCTCGGTGTGCGGCGACGACGGGCTTGTGTCGGTGGACGGTCTCCAAGATGCCCTCGTTGACGTGCGGCCGCCAGCGTCCAACGCCCATCCTGGCCATCAGCGTCACGACGGCCAGCACCACCAACGCCATCCCCGCAGCCAGCATCAGCCACGCCATCCTTTGCTTGAAGTCGCTCTTTTTTTGTTGTTCTCTCACTCACTGAAAAAATCTTTCTTCCGCCCTATCCTCCTCTGTTGAAGAATGAAAAATCGTAAAGAGAAATTAATAAATAATGAAAGCGTTCGGTAAATAAATTCTTTCGTGTAAGTGTCGAGAAAAATGTACCAGATGGTGCGCGAAGTGAGGACAAGGCGTCGACGTGGCAGCTGCAACTGTGTGCAACGCGCATTTGTACGGTCAAAAAAACCCGAATTAGTTTCGCGGGTGACCAAACGATTTAGGAATTTTGAAACGATCTCCCAAATGATTTGATCTGTAGAAACAGTCATTGACTGTGCACGTACGCTGTAGCATCACATAAGAATCGTGTAGATATGAGTGAGGTAAGTACTCGCATCATATACCGTGGGAGAAGAACAAGCATCACTTGTCTCTGTTGATTGGCGTTGGCCGAGCTGAGAAGAAACATCGTATGACCCCAAGCTGTTCTTCTCTTGAATGAATCTATGGCTCCTTCAGCTGGTGGATGGGTTTATTGTGGATTGCGATAACTAATCCGTAAAATCAATCAAAAAGGAGACACGTGCCGGCTCAGCACAGCTTGGTATTGGTCTTAAGAACTTGTTGAGTCAGTATTGTCCTCATTTTCCTTGCCCTTCTCAGTCGTCTCGCTGTGAGTAGACTCAATTTCATCGCTCTTCCTCTTCTTCCCTCTGCCCTTCTCGTCAGCGCCTTCTGTTGGGAGTGATGACGCAGTAGAAGAAGCTGAGGAGTAAGTGAAGAGAACTTTGGTGAGTCGCATACACGGTATGCGAAGTGGAAAGAGAAACTAAACAACGCACATGTGAAGTTTGCAGGAGGAGCCGAAGAGGTTGATGAAGACGCAGCGGGCACAGTTACCGGCGGTGCGTCAAGGATGGGATCTGTGCCGAAGTTAGCCGAGGAACTTTGTCAAGGGCTGATGAAAGGAGTACCTAAAGCAATAGAAAAGGTGTCATTGTGAAAGGTTTCGCACTCTTGAGTCTCTAGACTAAAACTGCTGGAGCCGCCGAACACAATCAAAGACCTACTCCCAGCTTAGCCCGCTTGTTCGGCATTACCACAGAAGTAAAGATACCTATTGTGAAGCGTGGTGGAGTGGAAGCGGCGAGGATTCATTTTGTCACACGAGACCTTAGCCGTAGGCATGACCCAAGCCGAAGCAGCTGATGGGAGTGTCAGCGAAACAAATGCACTGCACTTCGGGATGGAAAATTGTTTACCGGTGTCGAACACATGTAGGTCGTCTAGAAGTACGTTAAGGGAAGAAAGACCACCAATCAGTACAAGTTGCTGCTTGCCAGCCCGAGCTAGCGAGGTGAATGTGTGGAAAGAACGCTCGACAGGTACCAAACCAGACACTTTTGGCTGGCAGAAAGGAGAACAGGATCACAATCATTGGATGGCCATTCGTGGTGTTCTTACTGAGAATCATGGGCACGTACCTTAGACCAAGTATTCGTCGTGGTGTCCAACTGCAACCAGATAAGATCATGAGTCGGATTTAAACAGCCTTCATGCTTGGTACGTACCACGTAAAGGTCGTTTTGTCTCTTCTCTGTGTCGCGTCCACCAAACACATAGATCGAAGTTCCCACGGCATCCATACCAAAGGCTGCCCTGGGCGTGGGGATCTCGCCCTGAGCTCCCAGTTGCTGCCATTCCTTGGTCTCTGCAACATGTATTAACTGCCGATCCAGTTCGAGTCTTGCGTCCATCATTACGCACCTGTATCAAACTCGAACAGGTCATTGAACCAACCGAAATTCATGGCGGGTCCGGTAGCTCCGTTCTCGTCCTCATCCTCATCTTCGGGGTCTTCTTCATCTTCTTCTTGAGGCCCAAAGCCGCCGAAGAGGTACAGCTTCCTGTACAGCGATTGACATTGAAAACTAAGCTGCTGCCTCTCCTCGTATCACGATTGCGCCAGCGGTATACCTGCCGATGGCACACAGGGCACTTTTATCTCGAGGAGTAGGCCCCTCACTTGTGGTCTGCACCTGCTCCCACTGACCCTTGGCTTATCATCGAAGTGAGAAGTGATCAACAGCAAGTGGCATCACGAGTGAATTGATGAGTTACCAATGTCAAATACATAGAAATCGTCCAGGAAGCCTTGCTCCATGTCCATCCCGCCAAACACGTACAACCGACCATCGGCTGCTGTCGCGCAGGCTCCCGTGCGGACAGAGGGTCCTGTGCCAACGTTCCAACATTGCTGTCAGTACGAGGTCTTGAAGAAGAGGTCAGTAGGTTCCCTTTACCTGCGCCTGTGCCTGTGATTTCCTGCCACTGGTTGGTGTCTGTGGTGTCTTTTCGTCAGCACATCGATTGACTTGTTATTTCAAATATTCTCTTTTTCGATTTATTATCTGATTAAATAAAGATGATCAATTGCGAAGTACCGAGATCGAGGCACCAGAGATCGTTCAGTTGGGTGCCGCCACCCGCACCTCCCCCAAAGATGTACAGCTTGTTCTCCCAGCACGCCGCCACATGACCCTCTCGTTCGGGAGGCTGTGATGGAGTATTCGATGCCGGGGTAAGCCTGCGCCAGTCCAATTCGACGTTGTAGGGGATCGCCACTTGATTGCCCATCTATCTCCTTGTTTCGTCTTCGATCGATCGATTTCTGGCACCTTAACGCCTGCGTTGGTTTCCCGCCTTTTTTAGGCGGAAATTTGGTGGATCGTGGACTGGTTCATATTTTGAATAATTCCGGTACATACGTTAAATATCTCCGTTTATCGTGCCCTTCATAAATCATCTCTAAGTACCTTAGCTGCGGAGCGGGGAAAGTGTTTCCATCATCATGGGGGATGATTTCGAGCGGGCAGTGCTGGTGAGCCTCAATCCGGCCCAGGTGCCCCTGCAATCGCTGCAGGCGGCGCAGGGTCTGCTCGCCCAATTCAAATCCTCGGCCGATAGTTGGCGCTTCTGCCTCCAGAAGGCCCTCGCGGCCGGCACTCCCATGCAGGTCCGCTTCTTTTGCTTCCTCACTCTTGTTGATATCCTGCAACACCGGTATGACACTTTTCGCTTTTGATTTTATTTTCAAAATCCAAATCATTAAATAATTAAAATATAAATTAAATATTAATTTTTACAATTTTGTGTATTTTTTGCCCTAAACTAATCGCCGTGTTTGTGTCAAGGCACGCCGAACTGAGTGCCGAGGCTCGAACGGGACTGCGACAGGGACTCCTGACGTGGCTCCGAGATTACCTGCCGGGCCATCCGCAGGAGGATGCATGTACGACACTGCGACGGGCATACCCTCTGCTCTGGAGCATCACTGACGTTACCTTTGCGTGTGTGCACAGCTGTGAAGAACAAGTTTGTGCAGGCGCTGGTGTTGCTCTTCAAACTAGAGTATCCCGAGGAATGGCCCTCGTTCTTCGCAGACCTGTTCACACTCCTCAAATCGAGCGGATGCACGTCGTCGGGCTTGCTGATGGTGGATATGTTTCTGCGCATCATGGGTTCTATCGATCAGCTCGTCATCAACTCTGATTCTGTGCGATCACCTGGAGAGATCGCTCATGCCTCGCAGATCGTACTGTACTCTCAGTTCATGCCAATTCATTTCAATGCTCTTACCCTCTCATCAACAAACAGAAAGAAAAGATGAAGGTTGAGTGTGTGAACATGTACGTCGACGTGTGCTACTCGATCCTCGCGACGTTCCGCACCGCTTGTGTTCCCATCGCCAAGTCCTGCCTGGACAACCTCCGTGCTTATCTGTGTATGATATATCATCCTTGGTGTTCATTGTTTCTTGATTCTTTCATCATAACTAATTACACCTCATGTGCAGCTTGGATCGAACTTACATTGATTGTTAATAACCGATTCCTTCCTCTCTTTTACGATATGCTTGGCGATAAGGATCTCCGTGAAAGCGTATGTGAATGCCTTTATGAGGTGCGAACTTAGGATGGAGTTACAGTACATGTCTAGCATGTTAACGCTCCTTGTTTAGATTGTAGTTCGAGGCATGGACCCGATGCTGAAGTTGGACCTCTTGCACAAGCTCAATCTGTTATCACTTATTTCCACTATTAATACTGATGTACGCAAACAGAGAGCTATGTTTCTGGGAGAACAATACTAAACGCCAACTATGATAACAGGATGAAGAGTACCAGGTGAAGCTTGCAAAACTGCTGGGAGCCATTGGTGTGGAGATCATTTATGGATGGACCGCGGTAAGTTTTGTGAGCAAAGAGTTGATGGATAGAAACAAGAGAATAACAATTTCTCTATACAGATTCAAGCACTGGTAGCGCAGCAGAAACTAAACCCTGAAGTTGAGAGTATGTGTTCCTGATGTTCCGGAGGCAAACCAGCTGACCTGACGCTTCTTAATAATAGAACAAAGCCGTGAAATGGTGAACACAGCACTTGCCCTCATGTGGCGATACCTCAACTCCGAAGACGACTTAGTGTACGTTAGTAAAACATGCTAGCATCCATATAGGCATAACAATGACATCCCTTTCTCCCACTCAGGTCCGAGGAGGTGGTACCCTTGGCAAAATGCTATGTCGAGAAGGTCCAGAAGGACAAAGAACTCAGCGAGCAAGATAAGGAGCACCTTAAAAAGTTGTTGGCTATACTGGCCAACAAGATGAAATATGATTCATCCTTTGACTTTGCCAAGCCGGATCAGATTGAGCAAGAATTCCTGCAGTACCGCAAGGTTAGCATACGAGTTATCACCATGTGTTGTAGCTA
The DNA here is from genome assembly GCA_000826365.1 of Acanthamoeba royreba. Taxonomy (NCBI): domain Eukaryota; phylum Discosea; order Longamoebia; family Acanthamoebidae; genus Acanthamoeba; species Acanthamoeba royreba. Next base: position 76,731 of record CDEZ01017552.1, on the reverse strand, counting down.
ACGTGTTGAGCAATGCAGGAACTCAGCAATCTCTTCCGAAAGATAGTTAAGATGTGTCCCGAGATGTCGGTGGCATTCGTCTCTTCTCTCCTCCGAAGCTGTTTCTCCAACCTTTCAGCGACGCCTTTTGCGGATGTCGAAGTGTCTCTTTTTCTGCTGAGCCTTCTCAGCGAGGCAGCGGCACAAGTTGGTACTAACATTAGCAAAGCTTTTTCCTTGAAGTTGGTCTCGGGATTAACATTGAAACTTCTGCCCTTCACCAGAATCTCGTTTCTTCACTGAGATGCTGTCTTCTCTTATAACCTCTGGTAAGTCTTGATGCTTTGGCCTTGTCGCCACCCCATCATGCTTATTGCACTCTTGAGTACAGATGTGTGGCGATATCCTCATCGGGCTGTCGTGCTTACCGCATTCGAGACGACGATCAATTATTCGCGATATCTACCGAATGACCCTGGCGTGATCTCTGCTCTTCTCGGCGCTTTCTTCGGCAACTAGTACGCTACTGCTGCAATCCTTCATCTCTTCGCCTGGCTAACTCGATTCGTCGTAGTGGTATGCGCAGTAGCGACACAACAGTACGGAGCAGAGCTGCGTACATGTTCTTTCGCTTGTGTCGAGTCCAGAAAAACCTTCTCCTCCCCTACCTCACTCAAATTCTCACCGCGTCTCAGGTACACACGGCACTGCTAGCGTATGGAATTGTATCTAACTTCCACCATTCCTTCTATCCCAACAGGACCAACTGGTGGTACAATTGGTCGAGTCCAATAATGTGCTGACGTATGACAGCCAACTTTTCTTCTTCAATGGCATTGGTCTGCTCCTTTCGGCAACCAAGGACAAGAAACTGCAGCAGAACACACTCAAGGTAGCAACTCAACTGTGCCACTTTGTGACTCCTTCCCTCTAACTTGTATCAAATGTTCTCGGGCTTCTCAGGTTGTTGTGGGCAGATTCCTAGAGCAGGTAGAAGAGATACTTGCCAAGGAGTTGTACAAACAGGATGTACCTGAAAAACCTGTATACGCCAACTTCCTGCAACAGATTGTATCCGTCGTCACGGCCTTGAGCAGCGGTACGAAGGGAAATTTCCTCGTAAGCACACAACAAAGTCTGATTTACTCCTAGGTTTCGGATCGATTGAGAATCAAGCGGGACTGGAGGAACTCATCGCCTTGTGGAGCCAGACAGCACACACCTCACTACGAATCGTAGCCGCTATTCCCCAATATCCCGACACCCGCGTTAAAGTCCTATCTTTTATGCATCGAATGGTGGAGTCAATCGGTGCGCATGTGCTGCCCTATCTTCCACTTACATGCCAGGTATTCCTCGCTCCCTTAACTTGTTTACAGCTCTTCAGTCGATCTCACACCACGTACCTAGGTTTTCATTCCAATGTTGAATAATAGCGCTATAGCCAGCGCTGCCGACCTCGTCAAGGAACACCAGGACTTTGTTCGTCTCATTGTCCAATCGATCAATCGATTCAAGGTAACATCTATTGGGTGACTACATTCTGGGAATGGTGCTGATCTTGCCCTTCATTTACAGGAGAAGGTAAGGCCGATCGTCGAGGATATTGTCGGCCCTATCATCCAGAATCACATCTGTCCCCTCGTTACCGCTCTCGCTCGAAAAACGGAGGCTTCTCAGTCGGAAGGTACAATTTTCACTTTACGTGCTTGTTTTTCTGGTCTTCTGAAACGGTTTCATGTCATCAGACGATGAAATCGATGTTGTAAGCGAGGAGGAGCGCGAGTGGGCCGAGTTAATCAAAAGCTACATCAGCCTCATTCAAAGCGTATTGAGCCATTCGCTGGCCTCTGCGCTAATAACTGCGGTACCCCAGCTCTCGATTGCTGCCCTAATCCAATGCAAACTCACGCGTGCTTCAGAAAAATGGACCCTTCTTGGAAGCTCTGCTCAAGGCTCTCATCATGACATTGAAGATAAGCGATGATATTGCGGTACGCATGTTATGTCACCTCTTGGGTTCTCATCAGAAGCTGACGTTAGTCTATCTTAAAGCTGAAGAAGCAGTGCATACAAACCCTGCGGGTAATGGTGGAGGAGTGGGTCGGAAAGATAACCATCGTCTCATCTAACGAAAGGTAACCAATCTTCAATCTTCCTTTGTCCTCCATCTCACCCGCGTCGTCGCAGCAGTGCTGCACAGCAGATGATAGCCTTCCAACAGGCTTTCAATGTATTCGTGTTTGAGCACTGCCTGCCTCTTTTCTTCACCCTCCCTTTGTCGAGTGACTTCCGACCCGCTGATGCACAGTGCAGCCAGGTTCGTACCCTTTTCCCCCTCCTGCCATAGAACCTGCTCTTGATGAACTAGGCTCACGTTATGAGTAAACAGATACTGGGAGAGATGAGCAGGATGCAGAAGACCCTGGTGGAGCGGTGCGGCCAAGAGGCTCTGCGCCATATCAGGGGCGTGGTGTGCCAGATTCCCAACTGCGGCCCCCAAGCGGTGGAGGAGTACATGCAAATGCTTCTGCAGCCACTAAAGCAATTTGAGACCTTCTACAAGGTACAACCCCATCTTACGTCCACTCACGACTGTGCTGACTTAGGTTACCTTGCACGTGAGCAGAAATTCGTGCAGGTCCTCAGAGGCGATCAGGCGCAGCCACAATCGCGACAATAGGATACTCCGGAGTGGCCTGAGCATGTCTCCTTGCTCTCCTTGTACTACTGATGATGCAGAACCAGCTTCGACGTTGTTGGCCCTTAGCGCATGCTCGGGAACATACGCGTGGCTGAAGCCAAAAAGCTCTGTGCCCCGACGGCAAGCGCGCGTGTGTTTTCGTGTCTTTTTGCGTTCGTGCCGACGTGCGGGAAAAGGCGCGGTTGGGGCTGTTGGTTGACTCTTCGCGACACATTTTTTGAATTTTCCTATTCGGAACAATTCGAAACAGGTTCCGATTTGCCAAAGAGGTCACACGTGCCGGAGTTCCAATTGGTAACCATTGCGTTACCGTTTCATACTGGGATTTATCCTGTTTTTTATTATTCCCGCAGACCGGTCGGTGTAACCCAAACCCTCAGCACAGACTATTCGGCCCTCTGTTTCGCTCCTCGGCCTTTCGGGACACCTCGTACAGTTTGCGCAACTGTGTGTCTCTTCCTCCCTTGCTCCCCTTCTCTTTGCCTTCCCCCACCACCCTATACCAAGCGGGGGTGACGTACAAACAGGAAAGGGAAACAAACGCACACGATCTTCAGGTCATCGAACTCAATTTGGGACTTACTTCAAATACCTCAACGTCGATACCTTTGATCGAGGGACTAAGGACACAGTTTCACCACTACAACGACAGAGTGCGTGATTCTCCATTGCTCTGCACCCTAACCGGTTAGGGTCAGTTTTAAATTTCTGTTCATCGTCCTAATCTCTTCATTCTTGAAGATGACGATCGTGGGCAAGGAGAGCGCGTCGGAGAAGAAGGAAGTGGCCAGCATGGGCAGCAGGACCAAGAAGCGCGTCAACAACTACTTCTCAGGCCAAAACGCCTACTGCCAGGTGGCCCCGCAGCTGTGGGCCATCCACGGCCACTACTACGATCTCTCGTCCTTCATCGATTCCCACCCTGGCGGCGCTGAGATGCTCCTCCTTGGCCGCGGCCGCGACTGCACCGAGATGTTCGAGTCCGTCCACGCCCTCTCCAAGCGTAACGTGCACGCCCTCCTCGCCAAGTACCGCGTCCCCGACGACGACTTACGCCTCCGCGAGCTGCCACCTGCGCCTCCGGAGTTGTTCTCGTGGAAGCCCGACGGCTTCTACGCTGTCCTCTCGCGTCGCGTGCGTCAACACTTTGAGGCCCAGGTGGCCGCCGCCGGCGCCGCGCAGGCGGACGACCCGGCCGAGGTCTACGGCCGCAGCTACAAGGCCACCTCGGCCTACTGGCTCAAGGTGACCATGATGGCCGTCGCGTGGGCCGGACTGGTGACGCTGGCCTACTCCACGGGCTTCGTGTGGGCCGCCTTCCTGGCGGGCCTGGCCATGAACATGATCGGTTTCTGTGTCATGCACGACGGCTCCCACTACGGTACCTCTCGTCTCCTCCTTTCGCCCCTTTCTTCTATTTATTTGTCTGTTTTTGTTATTTAATTTTTGTTTTTTAGTCAAAATGTTTGTATTTAATTTATCCATATTAGGATAATTTCGACTTGACGGGATTGTTAAGGCTTTTGTTACCTTTTATCTTTTACCATGGAGGCCCACAGGCTTTTTACTCCATTGACTCCGTTTATTGCTTTGCGTTTTTATGAGTAATTTCAATATCATGACGCGTGTATGACTACTTCAGAATCAATTATTCTAACTATGACCAAACTTTTTGACTGAAATTCTTCAAATATCACATTTGAGAAACTAACGCATGGTGATGGTGTGGCCAACAGGTATAAGCAGGAACCCGATGGTGAATCGAGTGCTGCACACGCTGTGGAGTGACTGGAACCTGTGGTCTCACTTCTTGTGGCTGCGCCACCACACGTACGGTCACCACTCGTACACGGGCATCTACAGGCGCGACCCCGATCTCGTGAACGGCCAGATCCTCTTCCGCAAGCACAACGAGAGTCCCTTCAAGGCGGTGCACAAGCAGCAGTGGTGGGTGACCTTCGTCCTGCTGTGGGCCCTACCCAACCAGCACGTCGGCCAGATCATCCTCTACGTCCGCGCGTGGCTCACCAAGCACGTGTTCGGTGTGCCCATCGAGCGCATTTCGTTCGTCGATCTGGCAGTGAGCATTGCCCTCTACGTGCCGTCGTTCTACTTCCACTTCATCCTGCCCTTCCAGGTGCTGCCCGTCACGGCTGCGCTCGGCGTCATCGGCCTGTACTGGACCGGTCAGGGCATTGGTTATGCCCTCAACATTATCCCCAATCACGACACCTACGAGACTCACGTGCTGGCCTCCGCGCCATCCACCCTGAGGGATTGGGGCGAGCAGCAGCTGCTCGGCAGCGGTAACCACACCACCAGTCCCGGCCTCTGGAGCACCATCGTGTCTTCCCTTTGGGGCGGCATGAACTTCCAGATCGAGCACCACCTCTTCCCCGCGGTCTCCCACGTGCACTACCCGGCCATCGCCAAGATCGTGCAGCAGACCTCGGCTGAGTTTGGCCTTCCCTACACCACCCACTCGTGGTTGCACGCCATCCTCTCCTTCGGCAAGCTCATCTGCAAGCTCTCCCTGCCTTCCTCCTTCCGTTCGTCCGATGCTCCACCTGCCAAGCAGCGCAAGCAGGACTGAACTTGGGTACCTACTCCGCACACCTCTACCCAACGTACTGGACTGTCACTGACATCGACTCTTTTCTTTTCCTATTGACAGACATCCCTCCTAGGCAGATGAGGATGGAGCGGACAGAGCCCTCTTCACTTACCTTCGTCTCTCTTCTCTTTTCCTCCACCTCGTCTTCATTTTTGTTCACTCATCTCTCGTACTATCCACCGCCGGTTCAGAATACACTCTATTGATGCTGCGCGAACCGGAGCGATCTTCTGCACGATCATCTCACTGGCCCGCCTCTTTATCGATTCCTTCGGCAGTGATCCTCCCATCACGATCTCTCTGTAATTGTAATTGTGGCTTTTCTTATTCCCTGCCCGCCGGCCTCCACAGCCAGCGGAACAATATACAATCAATCGATCTTCCACGCACACTCATGCTTTCTGTCCTTGACCATTTCGTGGTGTTTGTGCTTGTTGTACACACGGTGTGCTCGACATGTGGTACGAGAAGTTGAACAGCAGTTCAAGCCTTCTTTTGGACCAAGGTAGGAAGAATAGCGCTTGATTGTACCATTGACCTTACATATCACGCTCACGTCTTGGAGGTGAAGCAGAAGATGGGAACACCTGTGTTGAATAAATGCAACATGGCCCATTATAGTCTGCACGACACAGAGCTGTGCTTCTGTACATGCGTGCACAGCTGTAATGCTGGACCCATCCGCTTCGGCCTTGCTGCTATGGGTACCTTCACAGGTGCACGTGCCATTCGGAGTTATTTAATGAGGGGACACTTAAGTGTAAAGGACAGGAGGGCAATGAAGAACATGATGAAGGTGTTGCTGATGGTTTAGAAACGACGCCCACGCTCCTCCTCTCGGCGGAAGGGCTGGTCAACCAGGACGCGCTTGACCGGACGAGGTCCGTTGGTGGCGAGGTTGGTTTGAGTCATGGCGCCATAGTCCAGGCGGTACTTGCGACCCTCAGTGGTGAACGTGTGGGACGGGTGGCCGGCCGAGAAGGCCGACTCGATGGCCTGAGAGAGCTGTGCGGGGTAGGCCAGCCATTGTCCGGCGTCGTTGCGCCACGACCACTCGGCCACATTGCGCGCTACCTCTTCTTCTCGCCTCTCTACCCTCGCGTCGCGTTCGTCCCTGCGCACTCTCTGCATTCTCCTTCAGGTACAGCTTATTCTTCCTCAACCTCTTTCTCTTTTACTTCTAGTGCACAACTTCGACCTAAACTTTCGGTTGAACCTATCGGAGCTAAACCTAGCCTAATTAATCAAACAAATTAACAAGTACAGCTTTCCTTGGTTCCTTCTTGCCTCCTTCTGTAGCGCTCCAACCGCACAAGTGGGCTGCACGGTGGGCTACGCAGTCACTGAGGTCTTCTTGTACTACTGACCCTCCTCTCTTCTTAGCTAAGCAGGATGATCTTCAACAAGTGTTCCTTTCACAAGGGCACAATTGCAGCGTACAAACAACAGCCGAAAGAGTACTCTGTGCCTTGCCTGTCACTTTCTCTTTGGTTGATCCTGCTGATAACAGTTTGTGAGCTATCATTGGCTGTACGGACTCGGAGATGCCCAGTTCTTCGCAGTTAGGCGAAGGAAAAGGGTGCCGGTTTAGTCCAGTTCTTCTCCACGCATCACTCCACCAGCTGCAACTCAAGAGCGCCGTACCTAAGAAATAGGACTTAGAAATACTCGAAGGAAACCATGGCGGCAGTGCAAAAGATCGTGGCGGGCATTGGTATCTTTCTAGCGTTCACCTTTGGCGTGCTGAGCATCATCAACATTGGTCTCTTCGCCGCCGCCGGAGACCTGAAGGTGGACCTCGACAAGGAGTCCGACTGCAAGTACCACTTTCCCTCTTCTTCTTGTTCTTCTTGTTCTTCTTGTTCTCGTCCTCTCTTTTCTGATCGTCCCTGAGTTCCTCCTTTACAATCGGAGTTATAAGTGGAACAATTGTTGCAAAGGCGAGGACATTACTTACGACCACTTGCGGCCGCAAAATGCTCCAGGTATCCCTGCCGCGGAGAGACACAGGCGCTTGGCATCGTGGCTGGCAGTCTGGGCACGCTGCTGTCGGCAGTGACGATCGGTCTGCTGATTCTGCCGCTGTTCATGGCTGCCATGGCGAACCGCTCAACCAACATCTTCTCCAAAATCACGCTGGCGGGCTTCTGCTTCGTGGTGTTCGTCTTCCAGATCACCGCCTTCGCGCTAATGAGCAAGGACATTGACGACTGGAACAAGGATCAGAGAGTGGAGGACTGCGACACTCCTCCTCACCTCTGGAGCGCTGCGCTGGCGTTCGGCGTCTTCGGCTTCCTCGTGGTAGCGGTTCTTCTTCTCCTTCTCGGTGCCGCTGTCATAGTTGAGATCATGTACGGTGAGTCGCCCGAAACCTATCGCGGTTCATCGAACTAGAACAACCGATCAGGGAACTCGCGTAAAAGTCCACTATGGTGGACAGAGCAATACCAAGTCTCTGCCGTCTGAAATGCCTGTCTCTTTTTAACTCCGAAGCCACTTGTGTGAGAAGGAATGAAGGTTTAGTTTCTGCAAGTATACACCTTCTTTGGTTGGTAGTTGTAGCTACCACCACGACACCACACGTACGGTCCAAGCGTCGTGATCCATCGAGAATCACCTCTTCTTCTTTGATTTGTGATTGTCTCCTGATGTCGAGGGAACATTTACAGGCCTAATTGTGCAGTTTATCATGAGCGGGCGGAAGTGAGGGAACAAGAAGAAGCAGGAGAGAGTACCTTGCATGCTTCCTCTGCATGAATAGGTATTCGTAGGTCACGCCTGCTGTGATCGCGCCAGAGAGAGGTCCCACCCACCACACCCCTGCAAGAGCATCAGGAGGCATTCACCTCAGCTCCAAGTCTTAAGACACGGAGGAAAAAGGGAGAGGAGCGTACAGTGGTTATCCCAACTCCACTGGACAACTGCTGGACCAAACGCTCTCGCTGGGTTCATGATAGCTGCAGCCATGAATCAATCATCAGCGACGTACTATTCATGGTGCAGATCTGGCGTTGGGAGGGCTGCGCACAGGTGACTACGCTGCCTGCGTGAATGTTGATGCCCATGATGATTCCGATGGCGATAGGACCAAGCCTGCCCCAGCCACGTGGGTCGAATGCAGTTCCGAAGGAGGCAAAAACAAGCCCAAACGTCATGAAGAACTAAGCAGTTCGGCGAATGTGGGTTATTCATGGGGAGTTGCTGCGGTCAGGGTGAGCAAAGGCAAGAACCTCCATCAGAACGCCCTGTCCTGGGTTGGCGCCACTTCCGAGCGTCGGTACGGTTAAGTTGCCCTCCACATCATCTGGAAGAGCAACCTTGGCGATGCCTGCCCCTACCACAGCCCCGGCTGAGCATGTACACACCACACAAGTGTTGATTCATCAGCGTGAATGCATCAATGAGAGGAATGAGGCGAAGTTCAACTGACCCATCTGAGAGGCCAGATAGCAGAGACCACGAAGAATCGTGATTCTTCGGCTGAAGAGAACCGCAACAGTCACTGACCACCATAGGAGTTAAGCTGATCAATGATACATCGATGAATGGTGTGGTATCGGACATACCAGACGGATTGAAATGGCCGCCAGAGATGGGAGCGAAGACGTAGATGGCGATGAGTATGAGTGCTGCGTGAAGGACGATGATCCACGCATGCATCCCTCCAGGGTTGTCCTGTCCACAGCGTGCAGTACATCAACGCAGTTGTGATGAGCGTCATTTCACTTCCATCCACAAGAACGAGCGCCATATGGGGGCATCAACGAGCCTGCAGGAGGGAAGGGATGGCTGTACCACGAAGACCTGCGCAGCAGAGATGATGATGAGGATGCTGAACGTAACTGTGACCAGAGTCGCCAGGAATTCTGTCCATCAATTCAACATTTCTGTCAATATGACGGAATGAAATCAAAGTATTAAAATATTCATATTGTAATAAAATAAAATAGTTCAAGGATATTGGGAGACCGACCTCCCACCAGGGCTCGCCAGAAGTCCGTGTCCTTCCACTCCGCGAGAGAGTAGACGCGCACGTACTCCGTTCCTTCACACGAGGTCGGAACGGTCAACAGGAAGTGTCCCCATTTCCGCAAGTGATCCTTCCACGAGGAGTCACCTCGCGGAGATAGCCATGATAGACGTGACGATGGTGAAGAGGAAGAAGAGGAAGAAGAGGAAGAAGGTGGAGGAGGATGGTGACCTCCATCATCGTCACCGTCAGTGTGCTTGTGCGATTGTATGCCAGCGTCATCGACGACGGCAAGACCCAGCTCGATGTCCTCTTCGTCGCCCAAGTCGTCTGCGTCCTCCGCTGTTGTGCGGTGCCTCGCCATCGCCATCATCTGAGGAATGGCGGAAGGCACGTGTGCTAATGCCCGGCCCAATGATGCCGCACCTTCATATCCAGCCTGCCAATCGCGACTTTTCTTTATTGAAAGAAATGTTTAAAGAAATTATTCAAGAAATCGAAATATGTTTCGATTTTGGAAACAAGTTTGAAAAACTTTCAAATTTTTCGAGAAGATGGCAGAGTGCTGGGTGGCCCTTGAGCGGTACCCGCTACACGAGCGCTCGATCGCCTCAGAACGCTACCGCTTCATGGTACTCGCGGCAAGGCGTGCCCTCTTGGGTAGACCTTACCTTACAACAAAAAAGTCTTTTTCTTTCATATTCAGATTTTCATTTTTGAGATTATTAGATGATGAGATGAATAGAAAAATTGAGTTTAATTTTCTTTCTAAAAATCTAATATTAGTACTAAATTCCTAAAATAGAAACATGAATTTTTAATATCAATAAAGGATAAACAATAAAAAATAAATATATCTATTTTATATAACTTATATAGTTCTACCGCAGGTGTAGGCGATGTACCGCAGGAATTGAGGAAGAAGGGAGAGGACGAGGACGAGGACGAGGACGAGGAGGAGGTGAAGTACGACCTGGGACAGACTGGCGGTGGAGTGTGCATGCTGCCTGGATTCTTCAAGGCAGAGGCCATACGGGAGTCCATCGCTGATGCATTGCGCGCCGAACGCGGAGCTCACCGTAGTGACAACCACCACAATATCTATTTAGAAGATGAAGGACACCGAGAGAAGGAAGAAGAGAAGAGGGAAGGCAACGGCGACGTTGTGTCTGGTGCGACTCACAAGCCTCTCCGATTGCGACGTGCCTTCCGTTGAATGATGGTGATGATTCAATGGTGATCATGACTAACTCTCATCATGTGGTCAACAATATCTGTGACCAACAGAAGAACCCAAGCGAAGTGACATACTGCGGATGGAACAGCACTCATCAAAGACATGCGTCACCTACGATCAGGTCTCGCCGGGGAGTCCACTTCATCAGTTGTACAATTGGGATCCATTGATGGAGTTCCTGGCTGACGTATTGGGCAAAGAGAAGCTATACCGTACCGCTGATAAATTGGGCGCATTGAATGTGCATATCTACCATCAGGACGATGAACTGGGTTGGCACTTCGATCGGTAGCCGAGCTTACTCCACTCTGTGAGATGGACACCTGACAGTGTTCGAGGTTTTTCTTCAACAGTGGTGAGTTTGCGGTATCGCTGCTTCTTCAATCAGCAGGAGAAGATGGAGGCGGTCACTTCGAGTATGCTCCACACCTTCGCTCAGCGGGTACTCTGTGCATACCACTCTCCAGATAAAGCAACTCACTGAGGAGACTGTCAATTGTTAGATGACGAACGCTACAGCGACGTGATGCAGGTGCTACGCGAGGGAGCAGAACAGCAGGTGGAGCAGAAGCACATTCAAAGGCTTGATATCACTCCAGGGACACTCGTGTTTTTCTGCGGCAGGTGGGCGACACAGAGTTTCAATGTGCCATTCTTGAATGCTGACGGACCCAACTGCAGGCACTCCTTGCATAGGGTCACAACTGTTACCGGCGTCGAGCCACGCATCATTGCCATACTCTCATATGAGACTAAGCCTGATGTGGTGTTGAATGAGTACACACGCCTCAAATTCTTCGGACGCTCCTACTGATCAGTACCTGGCTGTCGGTAAGTTGTGTGGATTTAAGATAACGCGCGTACACTTATATAAGTATCCTACAGGGCACAGACGATATCAAGATTACAAAGAGGACACTGCTAAGTGTATGTAAATAACAGAACGCTCTCGGTTCAAGATTCCCTTCTCTTTGTGTGTGATGGTGGTGCGCCATCCCGTATCAGTTTTCAAGACAAGGATATGTTTCGAAATCGATTCGATAGGTTTGAGCTATGTTTCATCTGGTGGTTGTGATTCTCATATCGAGACATTAGAATGGAATTAGGAAGGTTGCGCGCCCTTCTGCAAAACAAGCGACCATTGTGACACACAAAGCAGCACCACTTGCCGACGTGTGGTTTCCTTGACTCGCTCCACGCTCGTCTTGGCAGGCTACTTCCTCACCCACCCGCCCTCCCTCCTCCGCTGCGCTCATACCGACTGTTTGGAACCTCGCCAACCAACTTCTAACAACAGAGGGAGGGACTCGGTGCCAGTGGAGGAAAGATGGGACGGACGGGGCTGCGCAAGCTATCCTTCCTTGTGCGAAAGCCCAGCACCGATCAAGTGGGGCACGGCAGCTCCCAGCCCATCCCAGCACCCACTTCACCCTCTTCCACGTCCACTTCAGCCGTTTTCGTCCCTGCGCCACCGTCAGCGCCAGCAAGCTTTGCTCACTCGGAATCACCTTCTCCACCATCTTCCCTGTCTTCTTCTCCCTCAAGGTCTGCAGTATGGCCTCCCCGACACAAAGTGGGGAAGGAAGAACTGGAGCGAGACCAGTTGTTGCTGGAACGAGACGAACTGCTTTCACAGTTGGAAGCGATGCTCACTGCAGACGTTATCCAGCGTGACCTGCTTCAACGACTGTTGGCCCAGCTTGATGGCCAGGCAACCCACAACGAGACAGAGCCAAGCTTAGAGGAGCAACCGAGCTCTCTAAAGCAGCTGGTGGAGAGCAGTGCTCAGGCTGCTCTGATCGTACAACTTCAAAGAGAAAACAGAGAGCTTCGCCGGCTGATGAAGGATAGCACAACTTCATCATCGCCTTCTCCTGACACAACTGAAAACGGCAGTGAAGATAAGAGCGCGAAGCAAGGGACTACACATGCAGAGTCACTAGACAAAGAGAAGCGGAAAAAGAAGGAGAAGGGACAACAAGACGCGAAACGAAGAGTATCAGCCTCTGCTGGGGAAGTGCCGCGATGGCAACTCGGCGCTGACCTCATCGACGTGGATGAAGGAAAGTCGGGCTCCAGGGCTGCACGATCCTCAGTCGCAGGAACTGAAGCTTCTCCTGCTGAGTCTGTTGGGTCTATGCCTGCTGCCTCTGACGACAGGCATGAGAAGTTGAAGAAGTCACGGACTCTCTCGTTCCTCTCACGCAGCACTAAGGCGGTGGCCAGCCGCAGTAGTGGTGATCACATCAACAATTCCCTGTCATCAAGTGGAGGAGGAATAGCGACCGCCTCTTCCAAGACCGAGGCCGAACGCTCGCCCCACACGGACAAACAGCAACGCAAGATGTCCAAGGAGCAGCGACGCAAGACTGTCGGCACACTGGATCAGACGCTGTCCTCAAAGCTGACTGATTCGGGCACAATCTCGACCGAGGACATGCCGACACGGAAAGCAGGTTCGTTCTCCATTCCCACTCATCCCTAAGCTGCTGTGTTTCCTTGTCAGACTGTTGTATACTCACACTATTCACTAGTTCGTGAAACAGAACTGTTTGCGGCGAAGAAGGCTGAGAATCCTTTCCTCATCAGCCTGAACAAGGAGGTCGAGCAACTGCGAACGCAGCTGGCCGCAGAGGAAAAGAAGAGCAAAGGCCTGTGCGACCTGCTTGTGAGGGCGGATGCAACGCTATCAGAGAGGAATCAGATCATCAGCGCTTTGAACCGGGAGAATGATAGGCTCTCAGCGCGTGTCTGCTCGCTCGAGCATCAACTCGGTCAACTCAAGGCAGGCCTTACGGATGCCTACCAGGCTCTGCGCCGTGAATCAGGATTGATGTTAGAGCCCTCGAAACTGTACATCGTTGGCCCGGTGGGCGAAGAGCTCGTTCCCGTGGCCGGTTCACGATCCGCCTCGGAGCCCACAATCCAGCCGATCAGGTCCGCTCTCTCAATTCGCTCATGAGTGCAGCAGCTTCAATCTCTTACCCTGACTCGTCGTGTGCAGGGTCGATACGAACGTTACAGGCGTAGAGAACGTACGCATGCTGACACGCACTCGTGGCACGTCTCAGCTACCTACACAGACAGTGCCGGAGCCCCGTAACCCTGCCCCACCGGCAGCCGAGCAGCCTACCGAGGACCAAAGCTCCGGAGTCATGCTCGACAGTGGCAGTGGCAGTGGGAGCGAGGGTACCAAGGCTTCTTCAAAACTGAACAAGAAGACATCAGTTCGGATGGTGGTGAACGCGTTCGAAGGTCGGATGACCGAAGCCTTGAACAGCGGCAAGGTGAGTGCGATCAGCCCCAAGGGTGCCCCGCTTTCGGCCAGGCCCATTAGCACCAAGGACCCCTCGATGGTTCCTTCTTCGCCCTTGTCACCTCATCCCTCGACAGGCCGGCGACAGAGCTTCGGTTCCACCTTTGATTCTGTCGATGGCTCGCCTCGCTCTGTGCGGTCGGCCGCCGTTAAAGCCGCCCGAAACCGAAGCAATTCCTTGGTCAACTCTGACAGCGCAATGGGCACTCACGCTGGGACCTCCAAGCTGTTTGGGGACTGGTCGGAGAGTGATGATCTGTCCACCGATGCCGACCTGCCTGAAGCTTACTATGAATTCGATGACAGCATGACGGATTCCATTGACTTCCTCGAAGAGATTGATGACGAGGCAACTCTCTTCGCAGCGGGGTATCCTCGCACTAAGTCACCTACGCTCCCTGGAGAGGAAAGCCAGGAGGCTCTGAAGGGTGCCGCCATCCATCCATCACGCTCCACAGACCCTCTTACGTTACTTTCCTCACACAAGTGTTTTCCGATTACAGGTGTGGATCAGAAGGGGGCAAGTGCGCCTAGAAGTGATGCGGAGGTAAAACCTTGCCCTTTTCCTATGGACAAGATCTTCATGGACGGATCGCCTCACCAATGTGTAACATGCAGGAGCTACATCAGCAGAAGGCACGGAAGAAGCGCGTGCAGGTGATCAATGAGATTGTGGCTACAGAACGACGATACGCCAGCGCCCTGGAGACCCTGATCAGGGTACGACATCATCCTCCCGTTTGTCGGGAGAGCTACAAGAGGACCTTACATATACGGGGGCAGGTCTATCTGGAGCCACTTAGTTCTAAGGAGCATGGTATAGTGACGTGGGACGAGGTCGATACGATCTTCGCCAATATTGAAGACATTCTCGCCCTTAGCAAGGCCTTCCTGTACAAGCTCGAGCAGCGCGCACGTAGCTGGAAGCTTGAGTTCTTAGCCGTTGATGGCAATGAGAGCCCTGTCCCCACTTCTGCTAGATACAACCACTGCATATCGGACATCCTGCTCGAGATGGTAAGCACATTCCCCTAGCGATCGTCCTAGCTGCTCTATCTTAACAGTGCCCAACACGATGTTCTTCAGTTTCCGATGATGCGAATATATCAGATCTACTGCTACAATCGCGACAAGGCATCAACTCTGCGCCGCCATCTCCTGCGCACGAATGCATTGTGGCAGAGTTTTGCCCAGGTATGTCTCATCGCCTGAACTATGACATCTTCTCGACTATATCTCCGACTAATCGCTACCTTCCTTTTACGTGTCTAGTCTTGTCAGGCAAGGCCTGAATGTAATAACCTCGATCTTCCAGCATTCTTGATCATGCCTGTACAGCGAATACCCCGCTACCAGCTCTTGGTCAAGGTACAACTCAGGCTGACCATTCATTCTCTTTTGCTGGTCTCTAAATCCCTGATGCGGCTGTGTGGCGATTTGCAGGAGCTGATAAAGTGTACGCCGGAAGTACACCCTGACCGAGTGGGACTTATTCAAGCTCTCAGCATCATAACTTCTATCACCAAGGAGATAGATATGTACGTGGCGAAGAATAGAAGACTCTTGACTCGCTTGCTGCGACTTTAACTTAAGATACACTATGCAGGAGGGGGCCATCTTCCAGCTCAGACAAGAAGAAGGGCACTGGCGCACAGGGCACACTGCAACCTCCGCCTTCCAATTCACTCGAATCCTCAACCGACTCGCTGCTGAGAGTAAGTCCAGTGCCACTGTCACGACACTACCGTCCTCTGGAGGTAGGGAAGTATGACGACTTCGTCGACGTATCGAAGTCGTGGATCAAGAGCGATGCACTTCGGGCTGTGTGCGGAGGGAAGGAGCAGCTCGTGTGGCTCTATCTCTTCGATGAGATCATGCTCATCCATACATCTCCAACCTTCACGAGTAACATGTGGACCAGCAGCCCAACCCCAAACAGCCGCTTCCGTAAGACACGATCCTCGGTGTTTGGGAAGGCCAAGCACGACATGTTTGGTCGGATCTACTTGGCAGAAATATGGATTCGCTCGTTGCCTGAAGGATCCGGTACTGCCATCACGCCGCTCCGACAAAGCAGGAATGGAATGGAGAAAGACACTGACAAAGAGGCGTTACATCAGGTGAGCACAAGTTCGTATGGCAGGTATGTGCGCCTGATGTCACGTTCGTATTCTCCTCGCGAGGCCAAGACGAGAAAGATGAGTGGCTGCGCTCCATTGCTTCGGCTATAGAACGGGTCATAAGTGCACCAGGCCAGAAGGGTACTCACCACCTGCGCGCTCATTCTCTATCGCTGAAGACAAACTTTCTTACTTGCTGTGCAGAGCATCGACAACAGGTCATGGACGAGATGGTTATAAAGGGCATCGAGCAGCCTGGTGCCAGCAAACGCGCAGTATCGTTTGCTGGACATGATCCTAACGATGACGATGAGGACGCAGGGCCAGCCTATCTTCCGCCCGACGCGCTCTATCTGGCTCGCAACTTCCTGCGCGGCGGTCTCACGTGGCGCCCTTCGCCTTCCTCGGGCGCAGAGAGTACACTCCGACGAGCGTTCAATCTTGGCAGCTTGAGCAACTTGAAGGAGAGCTCACCGAGCGTGCAAGGATCGTTTACTACCCGAGGGACCATAACCAATCCCGACTTGTACATAGGAGTGGATTCCTACAAACCTACCGCGAAGGAAGGTGAGTCATCGACATTGCAATCTTCATCAACGTCCGTCAAGACACCACCCCAACAGGCAGCACAGCCCTCTCCTGCCAAGTCCGTCACGCTAGTCACTGCTCCTTCAGGCCGGAAGGGAAGCGCCAGCTCGGGGAACAGCGCTGGAAGTCCCACGCAGTCCCGATTAGGGTTCAAGCGGATTGAAGTAAGCAAATCGCAGGCACACTCGATGTCTCAACGTGACTTGGGCTCCATCACCGCGCGATCAGTTCGAACATCCGCTGACATGTGGCCATCAGCCACCAGCGGAACCAACAATGGCGCCAGCAGCAACACGAACGGTTCTACCAACAGTCCAGCTGATTCAGGGAAGGCCGCACGTACCAAACGGGACTCATCACCTCTGCGACGGAATGTGAGCTCGCTCGGCATCGGAGAGCACCTGAATGCAAACGAAACTCCTTTGGCCGACCGGCGAAGGCTCTTCTTCCCATCAGCAGGAACTCCTTCGCCTTCTATGGGATCAACTTCCATCGGGCTGGGCTCGCGATCGAACAAGATCATCCAAAAGGGTTTCCTCTACCAGTGTGACATACCCCCGGGCAAGGGCAGCAACACCGGCAATCTAAAGGATCGGACGTGGAGCCGACGGTGGTGTATGCTCACTCAAGAAAAGTTTGTCATCTTCGCTGGGCAACAGGTATGCTCCATCGGGCCTTTCCCGCTTTCTGCCCTGCAATCCTGATGCATGCCTTCGTACAGAACTCGGAAGAGCTGATGGTGATCAAGTTGAAGAATGCCTCCATCAGCATCGTCAGCGAGAATTCTCGGTAGATCTGATTGTTGTTGCTCTCACGATCGTTGACAGAACTCTGACTTTTTCGTGGGAACAGAGGAATGCATTCGTTCCAGCTGAGCTCAGTGGAGCAGATGAGGGTGATTCTCGCCACTACTCTAGAGGCCGAAGCGATGGCCTGGGTTAATCGCATACAGGTACTACACCTTTTCGTCTCTGTTCCAGGAACAAAGTGAATGCTGACTCTTCTCTTCTCAGGAGCAGATCCAGGTGCAGTCCAACGACTGACGATTCTAGGGCCTGGCCAGGACGAATGGCGAATGTACTTGATTGTTATGTTCTAATTATTTATTCAACCGTTCTTGCTCCATGGCTCTTGCTACGACGATGGTTGGGTGCTACGATCTCTGCCAGTGGAAAGGGCTCGCTGTTGGGTTTCGATATCTGGTTGCGATAGGTGTTTGGGCAGCGTCATCACCCCATCTGCCAAGCACGGAGACGAATGAGCTCGCCCTCCATTACAGTGTGGTGATGGAAGCACTGATGGAGCATTCATGGCTTACCTCTTCGGATCTGCAGCCGCTGAGCAAGTTCCAAGGGAGTCTTCTGATGCTGCATCATCTGCAGCGAAGTCAACACGCGAAGATCTTCCGGCGTTCTGCATTGGAGAGGATGAAGCATCAGAACGGAACGACGAAGAAAAGAAGGAACGTATGAGCGAACTTGATGATATTGCGTCCGATGCGAGGTGAAGGGCTAGCAGTGGGCGAGTGAGTGCCCAAGCCGATACTCTTGTGTCTCTTCTGCTCGATCAGCAATTTCTATGCATCACCGAAGTAATGGCTGAGGTAAGCCCCAAATCGAAGCAGTTTTAACTCCTATCCGTACCCGTTTCTCTGCTTCCGCGATCTGACGCTGAGCCTCCTTGTTTTGTGCGACGGCCTCCTGATGACGGACGCCTCATGGTGAGCGAGCAGGCATGTCCATAGGATGTGCACTGCCAAGGGTACGTACCTCCAAGTCCTGCAGGAACTGATGAAGGATGGTGAAGATGTCCTTCCCATCTTTTCCAGACTCCTTTGTCCCGCCGCCACCTTCGCCACCCGCCCTGGACGCGTCGGCCAAGGCGGAGGATGACTGAATCTCCTGTGCGAGACGCCCCATCTTGAGGCAGAGGGACTGCAGCTTCCGACTGGAGCCCTGCGCAATGGCCTTTGATAACTCCTTATTGAGGTGCGCCATCTGAGTCCACCTGATGACACAATCACTCTTGAGATCCAACATAGGAGTCAAGTAGAACTGGAGCAGGCTGCTACTGAGGTACCTCGACCCATCCTCACTCGTGGTGGGTGCCCTTTCGTCGTCTTTCTTCTGCGTCGCGTCGGACTGCTCCCCGACTTCTTTGCCGCTCTGCAAGTAGATGAAGGATGAATCAATGTTGTGCATCTCAGTGTCGAATGAGGACACAGATGGCGCGTACGTTCTCGCCCAGGTAGGCGTAGAGTTGATGAACCTCGTGGATCACAGAGCTTGACTTTTGCTTGAGTTCCTGCAGGGTAGCTTCAGCTTCTGCTACGAAGCTTTACGACTGAGTTAAGAACTTAACGACAACAACACCACTGACCAGTAAGATAAATGAGGAAGAAGAAGGATATCAACATCTTGACACAAAATGTGTCGTTGTCGTCGACAGGCTTCATGGACTCGAGGCTGGTCTTGATCTCTGCCAATTGGGTGCCCAGTAAGTTAGGCTTGTCGCGTATCCAGTCCATTCGATCTGTATGACGGGCAACAATGACTCCTTAGGGCGTACGCGCGCTTCCACTGGAGTCATCATCAGGCATGAATGTATAACTTACCTTTCCAACTTGGCCGCAGGTGAGGAAGTTCTTGCTTCAGACGGAGGAGGTCGGGCTCCTTCTGTTCGATCTCTTGAACTATAACTCGCATGAGGTTGGTCTTGATCGGGCCTGACGCGCTCATGTCTTTAAGCTGATGTGACGATGGAGTCAGATGGATTGGACTCTGAGAAGGGGCAGCACGTACCTGAGTGAGACATGATATTCGGAAGCCGCGCCCAGTCATCGGCATCCCGAGTTTGGTGTGGCCATCGTTGAGATAGTTCACCATCGTGAGGATCCACTGCGCAACGTAGACGTTAGCTCTGACCCCTTCAGTGCTGCCTAATCGGAGTTAGTCCTACCTGAAGGAAACGTTTGAGCTTTGCACTCTGTCGGATCTCTGTCACGGCTGCGTTGAGTTGGCTTATCTCCTATAACAACAGGAACCAGAATCAGAAACAGCCCAACCAGCTGCAGTGCTCTACCACGTCACGCGAAGGTTACCTTCTTGAGTTCATCAACAGCCGAGGGGAACTCTATACGATAGAGGCAAGCTTTGATTCTCTCGCTCAGCTCATTCACGTCTCGTAACTAAATTGTGATGAGTTAGATAACCAATTGTGCCTGGCCTTCACGCTGGTGATGAAGTGATGTACCGAAAGGAAGAAAGCGTCTACGAGATGCAATCGCGACATGTCTGCATGCGAGGTGTGCGTGTACACTTTCATCTGCGTACGGAAGAGGAACATAACCTCTCTTTGTAAGCTCTTGACGTATGTTCAAGAAGTGAGTCTTTTGGGCGGTCATTCACCTCGGAGTGTGAGGGCATCTGGGAGAGGAGGGACTCAATGAAGCCTTTGCCCAGGTCGGCCAGTCCGTTGTGAAGCAGCGAATACCTGAAGTGGCGTCGCTGTGTCTCGTCCCAATCTATCTCACCTGTACGCTCGTCCATGTCAGGTACCGCCTTGTGATGAACGAGAAGAATCGATATACCTTTACTGTCCTTGGCGATGCGGTCGCTGCAGTGCTCGAGCATGGTCTGCTTGGCTGCTCTCTGACTGGAGCGCAGGAGCATCTCTGTACAACAAAGAATGGAGAAACAAATAAGGGATTCGTTGAGCGGGCCATAGTGCTATATAGTCATGGAATGCACGCGTCTGTACCGAGCTGCTTGACCTTGGTTAGATCAGGAAGCAACACGTTCGTCTCCATAGTAGCGGCCGAGTTGCTGTCCTTGCTCCGTTCACGTTTCTGTTTGTCTCCGATACGCTTGATGTAGAAGAGCTCCTGGAGTCGCGAGGTGTTGAGCGGTACGTCGGGCTGACTGTCCATGGTGACCGTCTGTGGTACTGGCAGCTGCTCGAAGATGGTACCCACAGCGCGCTCTCCAGCCAGTGGTTCCCAGTCGAACCGACGAAGTCTGTCGCGTGTGAGAGGCACGCCTGATGCAAGGTACAAGGCCTATTACTTCTGTGATCACGCGCATTGGAATGTAGAATCGCCGGACGTACCGGGAGAAGGCAACGGGGTCAACGGCGGAGGCGGTGGCATAGGTCCGAGACCGCCCATGGTGGACGGTGGCTGGGAAGGCACGCTGGGGACCGAATCGGGAGCAGGAAGCGTCGAGAGAAGAGGAACCTGCAAGATGGGCATGGGTTGTTGAGGTTGTGTGATGACCGGAGGAGGATTTGACGTCGTGATCGGCTCTGCTGCATCTCCGATCGGCTGAGAAGGTACTTCCACCCGCTCTGGCTCCTTTGGAGCAGAGTCAAGGCCTGCTGGATGAATGTCCATGCATGAGTGTGAGAAAAGCAAGATCCAAGACTGCTGAAGAAAGTAATGTACTACTCGGAGGTAACGATTGCTCGGGTTCAGTGGTGGGTAAGGGTTGAGCTGGCTTCGGCGTCTCTGAGGGAAGCACAGGCACAGACGGTAGAGGAACATCGTCAGAGACCCGGGGAAGTGTCTCGATAGGCGCGGGTGGTGCGGTTGGCTTCTGTTCTTCCTTGGGTTGTGATTCACCTTGCTTCTGCTGCTGCTGCGGCTGACGAGGAGGATTGAAAGGAGTTGTCTGCGCTGATAGAGAAGGAACAGCGGTCGTCTCGCCGGACTTGGTAGCGATAAGAGGGAACTTGCGCCTCTTTCTCTGTGATGGTACGATGATCAGAAAAGATCTGCTGAGATAGATGAGACGAGTCATCGTGGATATCCGGCGCATACCTTGAGGCTCGTGGCCTGATTGTACTCGATAAGAGGAATGCCTTTCTCCATAGCAATCTCCTGAGCCGAGAGGTTGTCGGCGTTGGCCATGACCCGATTTGCGCCCATTGCGATCAGCAAGTCGCACAGCTTCTTCGCGAGAGACAAGTCTTCTAGCTCAAGTGCGTAGTGAAGGGCAGTCTTTCCTGTGGCGTCAGCGCGATGGGAACATGAGCAAACAGAAAGTGACGCAAGTAGACGATCACACCCTCACAGCAGCAATGTACCTGACTTACTCTGAAGGTTCACGTCAGCATTGTACTCCAGCAGGATCGATGAACTTTCACAGTGTCCATTCTTCACAGCGTGATGAAGAGGAGTATAGCCTATTGATTATCGGAGTTAAAAGAGATCTGGTTTGAGGGAATTGGTTGGAGCACTGGGTTACCTCCTTCGTCAGCACTGTTCAGCTTCGCCCTAAAGGCCAACAGCATCAACACGCATGCGACATCGCCACTTCCGGCGGCGTAGTGCAGCGGCGTGGCCCCGTGTGCATCCTGATGTGTACGTTAGATGATTCCTACTCGTTTTCCTAACGCCTCGCTCGAACATACCTTCACATTCGGGTCTGCTCCCGCTTCGAGCAGTTGGGTGAGAATGTGGCTGTAGCCTTCAAACGCCGCCACATGGAGTGGATATACGCCTTGCTGCAGGATTAGGCAATTGCTCGTGAGCCCAACGTTGACGAATAGGAGATAATGAAGCCGCATACCTGATCGGGTTGGTTGACGTCGCCGCCCAGATCCAGAAGCTTGTTCAGTGTACGAGAGTCCCCTCCGTGCACTGCAAAGTGTATCGAACTGCATCCCCGTTCCTTATCTACAATGCCTGGCCTGTTTGATCGAGGGCGTGAGGCCACTCCCTTTAGCTTCATATAACTCCGAGACATTCACGATACCGAGCGCCAAACGACAAAAGAAGACACACGACATCGTAGTGGCCATTGTAGATTGCCAGATGAAGCGGCGTGGCTCCGCTGTCGTCCATTGCATCAATGTCCAGCGGTTGAGTGAGCAAGCTGAACAACAAAGGAGCAAAGACGAACTCATCAGTTTTGCTGCATCACTCCACAATGTTCAGAAGATGATGTTGAGGACACATACCTGAGAACGGCGTCATAGTGTCCACCAAAGGCGGCCTTGTGGAGTGGCGTGTAGCCGTGCTTGTCTTTGGACTGCGACTGCGCCTGGTGAGCAAGGAGCAAGTCTATCGTATCTCCGGATCCACCAAAGGCAGCCTGCAGAAGAGGAACTTCATTACTAACAGATGAAGTTCATGGATGAGGATGGTCCAAGAGCCATACTTCATGCAGAGGTGTGTTAGCGTCAGCATCACGAGCGTCCACCTTGGCCCCACTCTCAAGCAGGAAGGAAACGATGCCCTGTGTAGAGAGGCAGAACCACAGATCAAGTTCGTGATGAATGCACGCGCAATACTGGCGAGAATGGCCAGAGGACCAACTCTCTAGAGTACGTACCGCTTCCCCGAAGAGTGAGGCCCAGTGCAGAGGGCGCCGTTCGTTAGGTCCCCGTCCATCCACACTCGCGCCCTTCTCCACCAGCAGCCGAATCACTTCGAGGTCGCCTTCTCCTGCCACAGCTGCAAGTGTACGTATAGGTTGATGATGAATGATCGATCAACCTATGAATGTAGATGAAGATGAATGTACCTGAGATAAGGGGAGTGATGTCATCAGGCCCATGATCATTGAGAATGGCAGTATAGTGCTTCTTCTTGAGGAGACGTGTCAATTCGGAGGAGGCCAGAGGTTGCTTCACGGCTTCGAGCAGACGCCGCATGCGACGCTCGTCACGGGCCGTCGTGGTATGCCTGCGAGAGAAGAAATGGTGATGATGACCTCCACCTCCCTCAGCCTTGGCCTTCTTCTTCTCCATCTTCTTCTTTGCCTTCTTGTCCATCTTCGCTTCCTCTTCACTCTGTTGAACTGAGGAGGACGGGACGACGATCTGAGAGGAAGCCGACGGCGGTGGCGGAGGACGAAAGTCGCGGTGCTCTGGAAGGGAGGGGATGTTGTCGAAGGATGTCTGCAGCTCAGGGCGCGTGAGATGGCGCAGCGCGCCTGCGAGAGAAGAAGCCGAGGTGGAGGAAGCAGTCGTGGGCGAGATGGAAGTCGGCGCAGTCATGAGTGGGTTCACGATGGAGAACATGGGACTCGCCGAGCCCGTGGAGGAGAACGACGTCCCTCGAGTACGACCGACGTCGGCGCCCGAGAAGCTGGCATTCTGCAGCTGCTTCTTTTGCAGGTACTGTTGATTCTGTTGGTGGTGTCGCTGGTTAGCATACGACATGCCCAGCTGAGCAGCCTGGCTCTGTGCATGGATGCTCTCTCGGGTGATCAGGGCAGCCTGTGCTGCCAGTTCGGCTCCGGTCGACGCACGCCGCGGCCTTTGCACGTACGGCTTACGGGAAGCCTGCTCGTCCGACTTGGTAGGCTCTGTCGTCAGTGCCGCTGGTGCGCGAGACTCCACAACAGCATCATCAGTTGGCACAGGCACGCCCGTAGGGTCGTTCTCTACCTGTGTAAGGGGCGGGTCCATGTGAGTTGTTGCCTGGTTTGTGTGTGTCAAGTTCTTCAACAGGCTTCATGAAAAAAGGACAGCTCCCCCAACCGTCGTCCCTATTTGTCAAACTATTTCAAAATTTCGAATTTGTTTTGAATACATCAAAACTGTCTGGTTCAAATTTTCTCATGATGAAAAGAATTTGAAACATTTGTATACCTGAAATGCCATCTTAATTGTCTGGTTTCATCTTCATCTTTGCTTTCAATCTTCATCCCGCACTCAGCCTTGAGGTGATTTCTTGCACACATGAATCTTGCGGGTGGAGGCATGTACCCCTTCCTCTTTTCGTCCCAGCCAAATCCTAACAGCCCATCCCTTTCCTCCATCCCATTCAATTACGTCAGGTGAGTGCTTCAAGTGCAAGGCGCCCTTCAAGGTATGTGCCTTTAATTCTTTTGTGTTGCCACTAATGAATTGATCTAATGAAGAATGAGAGGCTTACCTGAACATTACATCTTTTTGTCACAAATAGGGGTCGCCAGCTTTTTGTACGGCTTGCGGGGCGTCGTTCAAGCGTCAGTCTGTCATGGCCCGCCAGAATCCGGACGGCCAGTGTCCCAAGTGTGCTGCTCCCTACAAGGTATTATTAATATACAATTTAAATAATTGTAGTATTTCTAAATGAATTACATAATTCAAATTTCTACGAGACAAATAATGCATCCTATTTGTTTCAAGAAAAATATTTTATTTATTTGTTTTATGAACAGAAAGCGAAAGCGATTATCTATCTATTTATTTAAAAAGGTAATATGATTGGCGGTAGTGGTGCGCAGGAGCTGACCAATCAGACAATTAACGTTTTGGTTATTGTGTGCAGGGAAACCCAAACTTCTGCGTCAAGTGTGGTTGCTCTTTCAAGAAGCCCTCTGCCGCCGCAGTGGCCACTGCAACGGCCAGCGCTGCGGCAACGCCCGCGAAACCTGCCACTCCGTCCACACCACCTGCCACCTCCTCCCCGTCCGTTTCATCCTCCTCGTCTCCCTCACGGTATGGCGCGAGCAGCACGAGCAACGCAAGCACATTGGCCACACCTTCTTCATCATCTACCACGTCGCTCTCCTCTTCGGCCGTCCCCACCAAAGTGAGCAACTTTGGTTCTGGTTCCAGCGTCGCTACTCGTAGTTTCGCCACAAGCACAGCCACAGCAAGTGCCTCCTCGACTCCAACAGTGTCTACTCCTGCAGCATCCAACACTGCGTCATCTTCCTCTGCTACGACCTCCAGCTCAGGTTCTTTCCGTCGGTGGGGTACGGTAGCAACTGCTACTGCTGCCCCATCGGCAACTTCGTCATCTTCGCAAAGTTCCTCCACGCCGGCGGCAACTGCAGCAAGTTCCTCATCAAATACAACATCAAGCTCAGCTTCTCCCAGTGCGAGAAAGTGGGGCACACCGGCATCCTCTTCCTCGACGAGTGCAACTCGGAACTTTGCCTCTAATACTCTTCCGCGCAATTTTACCCTGTCGAAAGCCACCACAGCTGCTTCTTCGGAGCAAGCTGCTCCTGCCACTGCGTCATCCACAGCCACGTCCGGCACACCCTCGTGGAGACGCAATAACTCCAGTGAAGTAAGCACTGTCTCACGAGCCTCTCCATCTCAGGTCTCTTCTCCGTCAGATGTTAACAGCAGCGGCGCACCATCCGTCGTTTCTCCTGCACCCAGCACTACAGTTTCTGCACCCACCACCACAGTTTCTGCACCCACCATTACAGTTTCTTCCAATTCTAAACCGATCAACGATGTATCTCCCACTTCCACTTCCTCTACCACTTCACCCTCGCCAGCAGAGTCGTCAGCTACAAAACCCTTCCGTTCGATCTCCTCTCCCGATTTACCTCCTCCGAGCACTTCATCGCTTGGTTCAAGCGGCTCACGATCGGCCGGTTCCTCTCCGAGTGCTAGTGCTGCGGCTGGAAAGTCACCCCAAGCCACATTAGCCTCTTATGGAGACAGGTAGACCTATCTGAAGCTGGTGACTACTTTTTCGCACGCTTGTTATTGATCACTGCCTCACCTGCTCCAGATTAAAGACGTTGCGCGACCGTGGAGGCTCGGCTAACACCTTGCCTACCAAGAGGTATCAGCGCTTAAGTGAGATTCATAGTCATGCAGGAGCACTTACCTTACCAACTACAGTGCTTCATCTCCCTCTTTACCCACTACCAAGTCGGATGATGAACTGCTAAAGGAGGGCGAGGAACTGCTACGCCGATTGGAAGCCGCACGGCGGGAGAAAGAGAATGCCCGACGTGAGATTGATAACATCATGCAGCGGAAAGAGGCCGCCAGGTAGTTCCTTCAGTGAGTGGCAGAATGTCTGTCCACATCTAATATTGATATAGGAAAAAGTTGGAGGCGAAGAAGAGTTCCGAGACAAGTCCCGTGGCAGCCAGCCGTTCACGTCCAAGTCCAGCAGCTGCACCGAACAAGTGCGGGCAGGAACATTACACCATTTCAAAGTTCGAAGTAACTTACGCCTCAACTCACAGATCTGTGCGCCAGAGTGTAAGAAAGAGTTCGTATGCACGAACGCAGGCCAACACTGCCATTGTCCAACGATTGACCCAGGTACATCAAGACGGTGGCAAGTCTACTGATGTTTAACTCAATTCTCTAACTTTTGCCTGGCAGGTGTTAGCTACGATGGAATCTCTGGAGACGGCGATCTCCAACGCTGAAGATGCGCAGGCGAAAGCTGAGAACGAGCTCATTGAGTATGCTATGGAACAGAAGAAGCGGGAAGAGGTTCGACAGAAGCCTGTTTCGCGTTACAGCGTAGAGCTAATACTCATTTCGCGCAAAATGGCAGTCCGTGATTGAGCTTCTAAGGCAGCTTGCCAGCGTACAGGCGCAAGTAATCACCTTCAAGCAGCGCTTCGCATCAAATCCAAAAGCCGTCGCGTTTGCCACAGAGATATCTAACATTCTGACAGCTAGCGTAGCTACTGTGTCTCGCAGTCTTACAACAACACAACAGCCGTCAGCAGCCGCCCCTGCGCCCCCGCCACCAATGGTATGTAGCCTTCTTTCCACTCAATGGATCTTCTCGCTCATTTCCGCATTAGCCGGGTGCATCGAGACCCGCCGCGCCAGCAGCTCCGTCTGCCCCAAGTGCGCCTGCACCTCCTTCAGGCATGATGCCGTCGATGGCTGGGTACGAATTCTGAGCGTACGTGTAGATGATCCTTAATAACCTTACGCACAATGTCTAAATCACAGAGGCCCCGCTGGTGGAGGTTCCCTGTTGGCCCAGATTAAGGCCGGCAAGCAGCTCAACAAGGTGGACATAGAGGCTCTCCGTAAGGTAAAGTTCAAATCCATCTTGCGCGTTGTAAGTACGTTCTAAGTCGCGGCTTTTGTCACAGAAACGGAAGCGAATGTCGAGTATGTCCATCTCTGTGATCGCTCAAAACCTGCGTGCGGCCATCGATTTCAAGTTTGATGAGGAAGACGAGGAGGAAGATGACGCCAGCGGACAGGACTGGGAAGACGATGATGTGTGGGACGAGGACGATATCTGAGTTCTTGTTATTTCCACCACCCGTCGTCAGCCCGTGTTGTCCGTGTACGATATACTTCAGAATCCGCAGCTTTTTACAAGAATCTTAAAAATTTACATTCTTCTTTCATTTTGGTCTAACGTTTCCGAAATATTTCGGAGAAGAACAAAACAAGGCCCGAGTACCATCTGCAGACTTGTGTACCCTCTGCCTCTGTGTTTGGCCATTGATTGAATTTGGGGAAAGAAAGAGGGGGCCAAAGGGGTGCGCACCACCACTACGCGTAGTCCCCATGCGTCGCTCGAGTAGCGACGTGCCCACACGACCGGGTGGACATATCGGGGCGGCAGGCGCCTCGTCCGCATCGAACAGCGGCAGCACCCCTACCTCCATTTTTCGATCCCTCTTCGGTTCCCTCTTCTCGTCTCATCCGCACGATGCGACATCATCCAAGTCCCCCTCCTCACCTTCCTCTCCTTCATTGTCCCATCGATTATCATCTTCTTCAACGTCTACATCTACTTCTTCCTACAACACAGGTAATGGCAATTTAATGATGGAACGTGCCAGATCGTCCCCATCTCTGGCCCCACGATCGACGGCAGATGCCGCAGCGGCAGCATCCATGTCCTCCCCCGAGACTACGTTGGAGTGGGAAGGTCGGTACATCCCCTTTGGTGCGTGGGACGAGGTGGCGGCTGCACCAGGCGATGACTACGGCAGCAGCAACGGTGGCAGCTACGTCGGCAGTAGCGGCGGCGGCGGCAGCGACAGCGGGAGGACGGCGGCTGACGCGGAGCGAAGGTGGCAGACGTCACTCTCGCTTTCACCGCCCTCGACGCTGTTCCACAACACGAGTGCCTTGACGTCGTCTTCTTCATCCGCGGGCTGGAGGAGGCGATCGTCTTCGGGCGGGACACAGAGAGCAGCGGATGGCGCGGCACTTGGATCATACGTAGAACGCGAAGACGAAGAAGAAGTTGAAGAAGAAGCGGTGGCGGAAGATGAGGAAGAAGAGCTGGAGGACGGCGAAGCGCGCGAGATGGGTGCGGAAGGACAACAAGCCGCGGCAGACGCAGCACCAGCGGTGGCGACGACATCAACGAGCAAGGCTCAAGCGACGCCAAATGCAAGTCGACGACGCGGCAAGTCAGTGTCGCGATCTTGGGAAGATGACAAGGCGACGATCCGACAGCTGCGCGATTCCACGGGTGGCATCTCGGCCAAACATCTTGAGCAGCAAGTCACGATAGATCGCAGTACTGTGGTCCGCCCATCGGTTCCAAGTTCGTCTCGGGAGATGTTGAGTGCTCGTGGAATGCGCTCAGCTCGTCAGCGTGAGGCCGATCTGGCCACCTCTTGGTCATCGGACGATGAGGCAGAACAGCAGCGGTTGTACACTCTCGACGAGAATGGCCATGCTCCGTGGATGTCGCGCACTAACCCGCCATTGCCGTCTCAAGAGAGGTGATGCGTTCCCTCTGATGAATCTTAGCTGATGCCCCTATTAACTGACTTGCCCTAAACAACAATCATGAACAGATCCCTCTCCTACGAGTCTTTGGATGTACAGCAGCTCAACGATCGTTGGCTTCGATTCATCGGTGCTCTTCATCGCTCGGATCCCATGTCGCAGGAATATGTGAGGCGTCCATCTTAATGACCAGCAAAGTCTCTTTCCTTACGTTTCTCTTTTATCGGCAGATAAAACGTGAGGTGCGAGCGGGCATTCCACGAGAGATCCGGGGTTTGTACTGGAAAACCGTAGCGGGAGCTAAGGTGCATAATCACCTGCGATGCATTATGAAGTTGTGTGCTAAGTCTCAAATCACCACCAGGGCTGCTTAGAGAAG
This sequence comes from Acanthamoeba royreba, assembly GCA_000826365.1. NCBI lineage: Eukaryota > Discosea > Longamoebia > Acanthamoebidae > Acanthamoeba > Acanthamoeba royreba. The sequence goes on along the minus strand of CDEZ01017552.1, from coordinate 47,407 downwards.
AATCCTGATTTATACTCGACGCTTGTACAAATGCCCTCTGCCTACGAGGAGAAGATTCTTAAGGATGTGTATAGAACCATGCCTCACCTTCTCTTCTTCCGAAAGAAGGATGGTGCTGGGTACCACCTTCCACTGCAATCCCTACTTGCCGCTTTCTTCGTAACTTACTTGTGAACCAACAGACAACGAGCGCTGTTCAATGTCCTAAAAGCTTACAGTGTATTGGATAAAGAGCTTGGATATTGTCAGTCGATGTCATTCATTGTAGCTATTCTACTATTGTATATGCCGGAACAGGTACTCAGTTCTTGCTCCCTGCTGGCATCTCTATGTCTTACCTCGATACTTTGATCAGGATGCATTTTGGGTGCTGTGTCAACTTACCAAAGTCTATCATATTCGAGGTTTTTTCCAAAAGGGACTTCCACTGCTGCGACTCTCCCTGTATCAGCTAGGTAGGTTCAGTGATGTCATTACATTATGGCTGTGCATACTGATTCTTGTTCACTCGCAGAGCGACTAATGGAGCTCGAACTGCCGCAACTCTACCATCACTTTAAAGACGAAGGAGTTAATCCAGTACTTTACGCATCAGAGTGGTTTTCTACTCTGTATGCCTATAACTTCCCGCTTGAGATTGGTGCGCATACTCTGCCTGCATTTGTTTGGTGACACTACCTAACGCGCCTAAAATCGCAGTGGTTCGAGTGTGGGACGTGTTTTTGGCGGAAGGAGATGAGTATCTTTTCAAAGTAGCTTTGGCTATTTTAAGGGTGAGCACTTGATCCTCCTCTTTTTGAACCTGTGACACTAACGCGGCTGCATATGACAGTTGTTCCATGATGATTTGTTGCAGCAGCCATTCGAGCACATTATTACCTATCTCAAGCAGAAACAGAACAGGCTGATGGTGTCACCAGCATTTCTTATCAAGTTAGCTGACGGCTACTCTCGAGCAGTGGACAAGCCAACACTTGACGCACTCGCCCTACGCTACAACTCCCCCAAGAAAAGCATTTTCCGGTTGGAGACAGTATAAGCGCAAGAATAAACAACGTAAGCCAAAGGTCACCGAGGATGCAATTGTTGGTTGATGGCAACGTACTCAACAGTGCAGGGTTAACACTTTGCAGCTGTTCTCGGTTGCAAAAAAATAAGAAGGCGCCGTAGTTAAGTGGTAAAATTCTCGCTTAGGGTGCGAGAGGCCCCGGTTCGATTCCGGGCGGCGCCCAATATCTTTTCGGTTTTCTTGTTTCCGAGCAGGGAAAACAATTTTGTATTTACAACTGATGGCAAGCTCTTTTTCAAGCGGCGCCGTAGTTAAGTGGTAAAATTCTCGCTTAGGGTGCGAGAGGCCCCGGTTCGATTCCGGGCGGCGCCCAATACCTTTCCTAACTTCTTTTGCTTTGCCTGTCATTCTATCTACCTTAGGTAGGTAACAATATCAATTTGTTTACGAACAGAGCTCTCGTTTATTCCTTTAAAAGCAAAAGGAAGCTACTTCAATTACCCTTTCTTTGTTTTGTTTGTCCTCTTGGTTTATTTTATTGCTATGAACATGAAAAGATCCACACATCAGTGTTTGATACAGCTATCTATCTACGACCATTAATCACAGTTGTTTGTTTCCTGCTTGAAGATACCGGAGGAGAGCGCAATGACGGTACGCTGCGAGTGGAGCGCCGAGAGTTGCGCGTACAGTCGCGCCAGCACGCTTGTCCACTTCGCGTCATACGGTCTGGAGAGCATAAGCGCAGCAAACAGGTCAGACCATTTCTGCTTCGACTTTCAAGTGCTATCAAGACGCACCGTATGAGCCACTTCTTGGAGTACTGGCAATCAGGGCCAACCGCAGCACTCGTCGAACCAGGCGCGGGAGCGGGAACACTGACGAGAACCAGCTTACCACTGCTATCGTTACACAGCCAGTAACGTCGAGATTCCTTGGAGACCTTGGCTGACAAGGTGAAGTGTCGAGCTTGGGTCGGTCGTTCTTCTGGGTTCTCTAACATACCCCCAGTCAGTGAATTCCGGCTAGGGAAGTATGCCTTGTCGTGCGCATGAGTTATCTCCTCGAGCTTCCATTTGAATGGCTTGCTGTCGGACTTTGCAGCGACACTTCCGTCCCTCTCATCCACTGCCAGGTAGCAGCCCTATTACACCGAGAATCAGTACTCTCTTGCTTTGGGAGCAAGGCGATTGCATTACCGTGTACGACAGAATGTTTACATAGTGCACATTTGGTTGCTGTTTCCGGTCAGTTCGTGGTCTAGAAAGGGAAGTGAGACACTATACCTAGAAAGGGGAGGGAGGTAGGAAAGAGGTACGCGGTGGGAAGCCTAGTCTGAAGGAACCAAGTATTTGGTTCCTTAGGACTAGATGCAATAAGACCCACTTGTCCTGTTGTACCGCAGTACAAGTGGCCTCGGTCTGCGCTGATGTATATCTTATTTCGGATCGGTCGCACTGTCCACACGCGCTGCGTTTTGGAAGGGTGTTAGATAGCTATAGCAAGGCTAACGGGAGAAGCAGCCTACTGGCGGTTTCTTGCTTGCGCGAAGATTGCCTACGCGCTTATCGCGTAGGAAACCGGTGCCGAACACTGCGCGAATGAGACCCCGACACTCGAAGCTGAGAATAGAATCCTGGTTCGCCTGATCGCTTGTTGACGTAGAGGAATGTGTAGCTTGATTACTGCTTGAAGATGAGCTGTCGGAACTCGAAGGAGCCGTAAGGCGTTCCAGATCTCGCTCACTGTTAGCATTGACCAAACGCAAATTAGCCCGCTTGCGGGTGCGAGGGCGGTCTTCCTTCGGGTCTTCTTCAAGCCATTCCCTGTGTGGGTTACTGGATCAGGAGAGCAGACGCAATAAAGGTTAAAGGGATGAAGATTACCAGCGGCCGAAGCGCCGGAACTGATTCTTTCGCAGCATGATGTTCTCCCCTGTAATCACACCATTCTCGTCGGTGCAGAGGTAGGTTCCATTGGAAGCCACTCGAATACCGAGTACTCGACGTTTTTTGATCCCCGATCCTCCGCGTGGGGTCTCTGGCATCCCAGCCTCCTTTGAAACTAAAACAGTAGTTAGTACAGGTCTCTCAATTGGCATGGGACGTTGTACACCTACCATCCTGCAGAATGTCAGATGCGTTCTCCAGGACGAATGTAGAGGACGTTTGGATGGAGTTCTGCATTGATATGGTGCCATCAAGCGCGGACACGCATAAGTAACGTCCGTCTTGCGATATGAGGCACACCTGCAAAAAAGAGATGAGTACCAGTAAGGAGAGAGACAAAGAGAAATGATGATACCTCCTCGCCAATGATTCGGTCTATGTCTTCATGTTTCCCCTCCGTGGTCTCTTCGACTCGTGAGCCAGCACTATCAATACCTGCAGCTTCTCGCCGTCGAGCGAGTAGATTGAATGTGTTGCCGCGCTTTATCTGTAGGTCTTGTCGCTCCTCCGTCCTTTGAGAGTCGTCACAGCCTAGTATCCAGTTCTCCTTCTTCTCCTTCCTATCTTTTTTTCGAGGCGAAAGTGGTGATCGTCGTATATTCTCGAAGACTACGCTCTCCGCTCGTCTCAACAGCGGCACCAGTTCATTCTTGGATTCGGATTCATGGCTGGAGGCTCGTGTCTTTTGGTCGCCCTTATCTTTTTCCTTACCCGCATTGAGTATGGTTGGTATATCCTCGGTGGTGAAAGATCGGCGGCTAAATTGACCTCGATGGTGGGAGCCTATGGGAAGTTCGATATTCGTCTCGTTCTCTGCTTCATCGATCTTCTTGCGAAGCGCCAGCATCGCCGAGGGTGAAAGCTCTGTACTCCTGCGCCGTGAATCGACCTGTCGTGGTGACAGCCCTACTTCCTTGTTTCGCGGTTCCCGCGCCGGTGAAATTTTGTTATTGTTGTTGTTATCAGCTTGCGGTTGATCGGGCGAAGTCATAGTCTCCAGAATTGGTGAAGATGGCTCTGCAGGCACGAGGGGAGCAGGTGAGGCTTCGGACTGAGCCTTCGCAGCGGAAGATGAAGTAGCTGAAGTAGCTGGCGCAAATGATGAAGAAGATGCGTTCGTTGACTCTGGCTGGGGTGATTTAGAGGAAGATGAAGTAGCTGAAGTAGCCGGCGCAAATGATGAGGAAGAAGCAGCAGCCGCTGCAGCAGCCTGTCCTGCCGCACGATGCTGTGTAAGCATTACCGTGGGTACCTGTCGTCTGGTGGGACGATGAATGGATCCGAATGAGGTCTGCAGGTTACGCGAAAAGAGAGGATTGTTCATCGTATTGATTGGTGAGGAGGCCGATATGATCGTCCTAGATACGGCCGCCGTAATGCTGCTAACTCCTCCTGACTCCGGCGTCGAGGAGCCGGGAGTTGGCGCAGTGGCAATATCTCGTCGGGGCGAAACATGCGGCAGTGATGAACTGGTAGGCATGATTGAGTCGGGCAGAGTACCCCGAGGCGACTTTATGTTCGAAGATGTGGGAGCTTCAGCACCACTTTGCATCGAAGGCAGCCTGGGCGAACTAGGCTCGGGCAGAACTAGCGTCATCACCTCCCGTAAGGCCAACTTAGAATTCGGAGACAAAGGAACAGTATCTCCATCGTTTCTTGGGCTTTGGGGCCTGTTGGGCAGAGCCAGTTTCGGTACGGGAGTGGTTGAGGTTATCTTGCTGGAATCTCCAGCATTGCTCTGTATCGGTGGCCGCCTGGGCGAACTTGAATCCAGCAGAACTGGCGTAACACCATCCCGCATGGCCAACTTGGAGTTCGGAGACAAAGGAATTGGATCCTCCTTGTTTCTTGGGCTTTGCGACAGCCTGAGCAGAGCTAGTTTCGGTATTGGAGTAGGACCGAGCAGCAGCTCAAGTCCTTTCGATGACACGCATTCCTCTAGCTCTCTCTCAATTAGAATCTCGGCTTTCATCAGCGTCAGCACCAACAAACCCACGTCGGAAGCCGCAGCGCGGTTAGCCTGGAATCATAACCACAAATGAAGCAGAGCTCTGTTAACCCCCATATAGCTTTGCAATCTTGTGCGATGTGTACCGATTCAATGCCAACTTTTGAAGCCAGCACCTGGTTAATATCCGTCAAAAACTTGTCCCTCAGCTTGCTCCAGTCCGCGTTCCGCACGGCGTTCTTGCACTCTGCCCACGCTCTCATCCACAGCGAATCTTGTCTCTGCATGTCGGTTGGAACTCAGTTCAGTAAAACACGAAATTATTGCTCCATCAGTACCTCAGTTCGGATACTATCTTTCAAGGTAACTGCATCCGACACGGACCAGTCACACAGGACCTAAAGAACATGTCAACGAATGTCTTCCTCCCCGTGGGACCGCTTTGGTTCGCTCCCACTGATTAACTGATCAAAGATCATGTACCTGCGCAATCGTCATCGCTATATCTGTACACTGCGCATTGAAGTGATCCTCGCTTTGCAGCTCCTCTCCAGCCAGGCGAGAAGTCTGCGCTCGTTCTCGCGTCTTACAAATCTCTACACAGAGGCGGAGAAGGCGTCACGTGACAGAATGAACAATACATCAGCCCGGTCAATGATTGCACGTACCGAGTGCCTGTTTCAGATGCTTGACGGCAGACTGATAAAAGTCGCGCTGTACCATCACATCAGGGTCCGTTGTGAAGGACATATTCGACACTTCCGCAGCAGCCATTACAACCGCGTGCCCCGCGATCAACTGCATAATGGAAACACACAGATGTCAATTCGCGTGTGCATGTGAGAGTAGATGTGGTAGATACCGTCGTGTCGCTGGCCTGCCGAGTAAATAGGGGAGGCATAAGACTCGCAGCTCGCGAACGAGCCATGGCCATTCGATGAGCGTGGCCCTCGAGCGCAAGCCAATGTTCTACATGCGCCGGCGTTACAGCATGAGATCAGCATAAAGTTAAGCTTCGGCTAAGCAGGGTAAGTACCTGTCTTGCCGAGGAAGACGAGAGTACGATAACTGTCAGGCACTTGAAGTATTGCCTCGTCAAGCTTCTCCTTCGCGAACTGCATGACAGTGATTACGTTCTCCATCTTGCGACGCGATTCTTGTCTCTTTTCAATTCCCTCCTCGGTATCCTGCTGAACCTGCATGTAGAGATCCATACCCTTGATGTGCAGAGCGAAGCCTACGTAAACCAGGCATAGAAGAGTAGGAAGCACAGTTCGCTGGTAAGTGGCTGCTACAAGAGAGGATGGAAGGAGGGGTGTAACACCTTCAGATGACGCCACGAGGTGCATCGGTTTGATGCGGGCCTGCATGTCTACTACATGAGGTTCAAGGAACTTGAATGGAGCGGGAACCTGAGATCGCACTCAGAGGTCATGCTCATGAGTGCGTAAGCCAGTGTTAGGAAGATGCCGTACCACAGGTGGAGGATCGCCGTTGAGGATATCAAAAATTCGAGGGTCATCTGCCAGGCGTATACCTAACATGTCACATAGCCGTCTGCACGACAGGAGGATTCATGTGAGCCACTTTTCAACAACAAGAAGAAGCATCACAGACCTGAAAAAGAGACCCTGCAGCAGGAAGGGCTTGGTCCGCAGGGTTGATGTCCATTCAAATGCTTCCAGCGCATTGTGCCCAAACTTGGCTCTGTGGATCACAATCGTTTAGGGAGCGTACGAAATGGGCTCTCGGCTTGGCAACACTATCTTACCTCAAACATGACTTGATGGGCATCATTCTCTTAACAAAAACTTTGTCGAGATTATAGAGCTTCTCGTATTCGACGTTGATCGAAGGCCGACCCATGAAAAGGCGGTGCATGGTGAACCCGCGTCGACTCAACCGGTCTACACTCAAATCGGTGCTATTAGGCCGGCTCGGAGGTCTGGTCTTGATTGCGGTATCGCTGTCATCCAAGTTCTCAAGTAGAATTGCGGGCACCTCCATGGGAGGCCGCGCGTTCGGCCGTGGCGCATTTGTCGACGCCGCTGTGTCTGTCGCTGGCGCCGTTTCAGTTTGTTTAACGAGAGGAGATCGGCTAGAATCAGGTAAAATGCTGATGAGATCCTGCGTTACGTAGAGTACGTCAAATTAGATAAAAACGCTGAACAGGAGGGCAAGTCTTAGGAGTGCAGGTGGCGCTAGAGGCGACGTACCTGGCTGAGTTGGTAGATATAAGATTCGAGACTCTCACCCATATCCTTGTCACTGTTCCAAAAGTTGTCCGAATGCGTCGTGTGTCCAGAAAAGAGATTGAACATGCATAACACAAGTTGTTTGTAAGGCTGCAAAGCCAGCAGTAATTGTGAGTGGTAGTCTCCGAATATGAACTATGCACTGAATACTCAGCGCACCTCGCTCGAAGGGACTCGTAGCTCTCGCATCTTATGTCTCAGTAGAGCGCGTATAATATTCTTGCACACGCGGGCTGCCATCTAATTAGATAGCACTATATGTTAGAACCATGGCAGCACGCAAGCAGGTAAGGATGCAGAGATGCACCTCAGCGAAAAGCATGGCCATATAGAGGCAAAGTTCATCAGGCTTGGTGAGCTTTGCCAGGTGGTGCCGTACTTCACCTAGGTATCTGTGGCCGACATCAATCATTTCTTTCTCACCCTTTCGTGTACATGAGCCAACCGTACCGCATGTTGACTCCTCGTCGGTGCATCAGGTGCAATACCTGAAGCAGTCGTTTGTTCAACGATTTGACGTCGGTACCGGTGGTGGCAGCAGTGTATTTCTGGGGATGAAAAGGCTCTCAACTTCATTGTTGTACAGGCGTACTGAAGAAGAACGGAGGAAGCGCACCGATTGCTTAGCTCCAGGAGCAGGCTTGAATAGCATCACTCTTATATGGCCTCGATGCACATCCTGCAAGTTGAGATACCTCTCGCGATCCCGTAGCGAGAGCGAACGCACCTCGACAGCAAGGGCTGGTATCACTTGTTCTAGTAGTTTGGCCGTTGCTTCGCTGACCTGCACTCCATACATAGATGCCGTTTAAAAACTAGAAAGGAAGCCAAGACACCACTTGAGATACCTCGGCGTTGTGTTTACTCGCCATAGCATCATTGCGGAGCCAGCCTGTGAAAGCATCTGAGCATAAAGGCACTTCATATGAGCCCACCAGTTCTGGTCGCAACATCTTGAAAAAGACCGCTCTTTGATGTGGTAGCGGAGGAAAGATTCTGGCAGCATGAATAGGTGACTCTGGCGGATAGAGCCGACCAAAGTCAAGGAGATAGAGCTTTCCGTCCTGCATGCGTGTGATTAGGATAACCGAATGTACAAAAGGATAGGCCTCATTGCCAAGGGTACCTCTCCCCAGTGGCCCTCGATGTCGCCAGGCCCGCAAAGGAACTGGTCGCCTACCTTATGCCGCTTGAGATTCAATCTATTAAAGTGGCGATCAGTGGTAAAGACTAGGGCCCGGCAAGAGGAGTGTGTTATTGTACCGACGGAATATAGTCTCGAATCGACGATTGAATGCTGGATAATCAGCATGCACAGTCCTACCTGCATCGTGCGATCTGATTGTCATCGTAGGCCATGTGAGTTCATTGAACTGTGCTTAAAATTTCATAACAAGAAGTCTTTACCCATAACAGATAGTCTCCTTGGAAACAGGAAGCAGTGATGCAGCCATAAGCCTGAATCCTCTATAGTCCACCAGTGTCACTGAAAGGGTGATAAGGATTAGCTCGGCGCGCTCGACTGGAGGACTGTGACATTGTTACCCAGTGGGACGGCGACTCCTTCCCCTGTGGCGTTGCCAGAATCCACTATTCGTTGCAAGGCTCTTATCTCGTGTCCAGCTGTAACAGCGAGCACGGCACAGCAATCAATATATGCTACACTAATGTTCAGAACTTAGAATGAGAACATATGTACCCGCTTTCATGGCACAGTTGTCCATGGGGATATCGTGTCCGTACATCCATGACCCACTTGAGAGCTGCGTATCTACCGCGAACTGTTCACGCACGTGTCAGTAAATTGACCACACCGCAATTAACGATACAAAAGTTTCCATCTTGCCTTGAAGAGGATTCCTCGTGTGATGAACTTGTCGCCACCTGCCACTCCACCCAAATCAATAGGCTTGATCGTTTTCTCAGACACGGGCATGAACCGTTCACTGTTTCAAAAAGAGACCGGGCTTCAGATGAACGAGCTGCAATATATATTTACCTGATCAGCAGTACCTGATGATAATCCTGCCGTAAGTTTCGGCAGCATGCTCAAAGTCATGTGCAAGGTAGCCCAGCTTGTGAAACTTCGCCTCGCTGTCGGTAAGAGATACCAACTCCTGAAATCGTTGATTCCACACACTACACGCAGGCTGTGAGACGATATCGTGTATTTGATCCGGAACAACATGGGGTACCTATCAGCAACAGGACCAATGGCCTTACGATCCTCCAGCCTCGGCGGAGGCGGAATTGGCGTCTCACAATTACCTGAGTCCATGCCCTTGAATTGGCTTAGATTAATAAGATTCACACTATCGGTCATCGGAATCAATACCTCCGCCTTTGATCGTTGCATACGCTGCTCTTCCAACCTCTTCGCTTCAGCCTGAAGTGTTAAAAGCAGAAGGTCGTCATTCGCTTTGGGTCGCTTCTCCACATGCTTGTTGATGAGCTTGATCACGATCTCCTCTCCATTTGACGATTCCCCATTCTGGCACTGCTGACTGTATTGCTGGATTGCACTGCGCACAGAGGACTTGAGGCTGTTGAGGTTTTCCCGCTCAAGCTTCTCCATGTTCTTGTAGAACTCAATCTCTTCCTTGAGTTCTTCGATCTCTCTCTTCATTTGAGCCTTCACGTCAAAGAGCGCCGGCCAACTGACTGGACTTGGTTCTGCAGAGAATGAGCTGGTAAGCTGCATCGAACAATACTCGGCATCACGCCTCACGTGAAGGCGCGTACGTTGCTGCAGAGACTGCATGGCCTCATTGATGTTTCCCACACGAAAGCCCTGCCTCTTTTTTCTCCATGACATACGCCTGGACTTGACCCTCGGCCGCTGCTCCGGCAGAACATCGGGAGTGAGTGCTTGCTCAAAGGCTTGACTGAAGCTCAGCTTGTCGTCGAGATAGTCTGTGAGATGTTCAGCCAAGGGGCCACACAGAAGAGCGCCTAGGTGCAGCTTCAGCTCGCTCTCCACCACGCACTCTTGAGGCAGCGTGGTCGCAGAAACGCTGGGGCTATTTTTATTTGACTGTTGACTTTGCTCGTCGTCATCGTCCTCATCCTCGCTTTCGTCACTGTCATCACTTGATGACAGTGACGAGGTGCTCTCCGTTCTCAAGAGGATTGGCTGACTTTCGCGATAACGGCTTGTCGGGGTGGGTGGAGGCGAGGGGTCATCGATGTCATAAAACCGCGAGTCTGAATCCATACTTCTTCCTTGATCGAGTCGGATCTAGGAAAAAGAATGCGCAGGCGGGAGCGAAAGAAGGTTGAAGAGGTTAGTTGTTCGTTCACCGCTGCCTCGCACTCGCAAGCATTCCAGCCCTACTCCTCCTCCGTACGCTGCGCCGTTCCCCCGAGTTACACACAAATGTGTAGGAAATCCCTTCTTGAACGAGGGGCCTAGCTTTATCCTTGTATGGATGAGATACGTCACGGCTTTCCCGAGCATAAGGAAACTCCTGAAGAAAATAGCCCTTTTGCTAGCCCTGCAGCTGGAGGAAGGAGGAAGGAACTAGACCTGTGTAAGTGGCTGCTCGCAGAGAGTCCAAGAGAGCTGATCCTCTCTACTGCCGTCCTCCTCCTTCTTGATTCTTGGGATCTTCTGGTTGGCCTGAGGCTGATAGCTCCTCGTTCCTCTTGCGGATCCGTTCGCGAGCCTCTTGTAGATCTCGTCGCAGCTGCGCATCGTGATCGACGTTCAACACGCGTGGCGGCTCTTGCCTGTGCCATCGAAGAAGAAGGAGTAGAACAAGAAGAAGAAGAAGAAGAGGAGAGGGAAGACCACACAACCAGCGTAGAGAAAGCCACACTTGTGTGAGACACACTCACCACTACCCCGTGGAGGTCCGGGAGAGGAACTGGTGCTCACCCTCTGTCCGAACGAAGGCAGCGGAAGTAGGTCCTCCACGCTGCCGAGAACTGGCTTCGGTCATCAAAGAGCGTAGTGAAGACGTCCTCCAGATGGTCATCACACCTGCGACGAGCACACAACATAAATATTTTATTTTTATTTATTCGAATATTTTATCTCTTTTTTGGAGTATTTTTTAGTATTTAGGAAATCACCTGTGTTTGCTGGCGGATTGCGCGCGAGTGGTCTTGGCCATCTCGGCACGTTCCTTCCACTGGTCTCGGCCAATGCGTACTAAGACCGTCTTCTCCGGCTCCTGCTGCCCGGCCATCCATCATCAAATTTGTCACATGCACAGGCTTGCCTTTTAATTCGTACCCCTTGATCGACATCTTTTGTAGATTCTTTATCTGCATCGCTGCTCATCCTGAACCTGATTTCCTCCTCTCTAGCGGGCAAAAAATGAAATAATTGAACAATTCAAGGTATGTATATGCTTGGCATTTCTTCCACACACGAAGGAATTCAAAAAAGGCGCGCTATGCTCGACCAACGGTGCGGTCAGCGGCAGCTTGCACCGAGCGACGCGAGCGCGGGCTGAGGATGTCCTGCGCGAGGTCGGACGCCACGGTACCGATGTACTCCCACACAATTTGCTGTTGCTGCTCAACCTGCACGTACAGGATTGTGAGTATTTGCTCATTCCTTTGATGAATCCTGTGATTAGCTTGTACCATTTGCGAGTACTCCTTGATACGGGTATCGGCACGCAGCCGCTGCTCGGCGATCTTCCACACCGCAGTTTTCTCCTTGATCGTCTTGTATCGCTCCATGAAATCGGGATCCTCGTGGAAAAGTAGATCCCTGCCAGCAACCATTGCATTAGGTTTTTTACTCAGTAAGTTGTCCAGCGTGGCACCTATTCATACCTGATCTCAATGATGGGCACCCAAACGGGATCTTGGCCGCGTCTCTTCTTCTCCTTGAGAAGTTCCTTGGTCTTGGTAACCAAGTTCACAATATCGGCTTCTAATGCCGCCTTCTTCTTCTGTACGTAAATGTACCGGAGAGCGACAATGAGCACGACCACGAAGCCAACAATATACCTACATATACATGTTAGTGAAAGAAAAGTCCAACTGAGGTCATTGATTATAATACCATGCGTATTCTATCGCCATTCGTTCTAACATGCATGCTAGGGGCAAATGAACATCCCTGTAGCGCAAAGTTCAGTTAAATGAAAGCAACATAAGGTATTGACTTGAGAACAGAGCTTACGTGGATTCGAAGGAGACGTCGAGGCCCATGCCATGCACAAGAATCGGGCCGCTGCCGCCAGTTCTCTGTAGTTCCTTCTTCATCTCGTAGAAGGTCTCGTTAAACTTTGCTTCGGACCACGTGTCAAGCACGCTAGCCTCCTTTACTCGCTGCTTGAGGAGCTCTCGCAGTTCTGATTCGCTAACCCGAACTGAGGATACTGGATAATTGCACTGATGCTCACCAGCTCGACGCGCAAGGATCTTGTGCGCTTCGCTCTTGCAAAATTCGATAGCACGAGCAATTTCCTGATCGCGTACGCATATCTGACCGCTCTTGACGTAGCCCTTCATGCAGATCAACTTGCCATTTATGCATGATCCGTAGAGTGGGCAAGGTGTGCAGCCCTTCTCCTTCTGCTCCTTCGCGCTCATCGTTGTATCGCAAAAGTAGGGTTCCTTCTCGAACAGCGATGAGAGTTGTCCGTTCATCCACAGACCAGCGCCAATAGCAACAACGAGAGCAAGCGCCCCTAGCATGATCCATAAGCCAGCACCGCTTCCTGAGACCTTCTTCTGTGCACGTTGGGCGGCGATGATGCGGCGGAGATCCGGGCCGAGATCAGATTTACTAGGCGTGTCAGGAGCAGCAATGGTAAGCTTCGGATAGGATATTGGCCCAACGGGCGTTTTAGTGTGACGAGCCTCAGCAAGCTGCGAGGCCACTTGCGCTGCGGATGAGGACGATGCAGAGGACGCAGTAGTGGCGGTAGACATAGGTGGCGTGTCATCTGCATAATTGCGGATTAGAAGATCGCATTGATCATCAAAATGGAACATAACCAGGCTTACCCTCAACAGCTACGGGCTCGTGCACTTGAGGCGCGAAGAGGCGGCGAGGAGCGACAGAGTCAGACGGAGCAACTGTTGTGTCGGAAGCGAGGGTGAGCAGGCTATCCTCTTTCATGAAAACACAAATCATCAACTGCGGAAGAATCAAGTACCCTTGGCAGCCGGTGTGGTGGGTGCCTCTTTCGGCACGGACCGGGTTGTCTTCTTCACGGGCGCACTCTCCTCCGATGCCAGCGCTGCATGGACACAAGAGAAGAATTAGCAAAGTTTATTATTTTTATTTATTTTACCATTTTCATATATATCGTATTATATTTTAAATAAAACGTAAAATGGCCAAAATATAAAAGAAATAAAAGGGTACCGTGGATAGTCTTGCGTCGATCACCGACGTCCGTCTGCGCAGCGGCTCTCTTGGCCGGCCGGCTGACACCCGTGGGGGTGGCGGACGCGGGGAGGGAAGCGCGCGGGTTGGGCGTGCGAGACGACCCTCGGGCGGCTGCGCGGGCGTTGCGTTCTTCGAGGACGGGCTCTACGCATTCGCGGTAGATCTTCACGTAGACGTCCTTCGTGGCGGCCTGCGGCGGGAGGCGATCGCCGAAGCCCTCCTGCGCGATAATCGATTTGAGCTTCGGGATGGTCAATGTGTCCGGGTCGGGGATCTGATAGCTCATGATGGTCGGTGATGACGAATTTGCAGAGACAAATGAATTTAGAAAATATAATTTATATGGTGAATGACCCCACTTGAGGCCTGTATGTGTAAAAATTAATTGACACACACGTGGCGAGTGATGGGATGGGTGCGGAAGAAAATAAAGTTGTGAATGCAGGTGTTCGTTTGAATTTGGCGGGAAAAGGTACACGTGTCCGCATAAAAGCAAACATTTCCCAAATACTGAAACTTTATTTCAAAAGCTAGTTGCGATTTCGCAAACTTTTCGTATCTTTTTCAGAGTCGTCCCTACTAAACGTCTTCCCGCTCAGTAGCTCAGCACTTCCAAATGGAGGACGGCACTTGGCTTGGTGCCACGGTCGGTGGTGTGCAGGACTTTGTGGAGTGTCGCATCTACAGCCACACCGTTCTGCACTTGACAAATCCAGGTACTACCACTTTTATTTTTTATTTTCTTAATTTAATTTTTATTTTCCACAAAAATGTGCTCAGTACGGATGCAATAAAATCAAAAAGATAAAGACCAAAAATGTCAAAATAGTTCTAAAAAATGTTGGATTATTCAGATGAGCAGATAAAGGAACTCAAGCGGCTCAAGACGGAATGCAACGAGTTCGTGCAGCAGTGGACGAAGGACTACATTTGGCAAAAGGATCGCTTCCACCTCACTGCGGTCATGCATGGACAAGATGTCGGAGTCGCACGAGGCAGGACAGCCACAGGTACATTACTCTTGTGCTGTGCACGTGCTTGATTGCTTGAGTGCGCTTAGTCGCAGGCTCACTTCAAGGCATACTCAGGAGATGAGGTGCCTCACTTGAGATGCCACACACGGTTCGGCGAGAATGTGGACGATGAATGGTTCATCGTGTGGTTGCTCTTTCAGTTGTCGAGACACAATCCGGACGTCGCCATAAGTGTGGAGGACAACGATGGCCAGTTTCTGTTGATTGAGGCAGCGCTTGTCATTCCGCGCTGGATCAAGCCAGAGAATACTAAGAACCGAGTACGTCCACTGAGGTTAGAATGAGACATACATTAAGCACTCAATTGATGCATGGTTTAGGTATGGATTCATAAGGGACAGATACATATTATCCCTCTTCCCCGCACACCAGCAGAACTTACACAGCTTCCTTCCAACTTGGACGACCTGCCATCAACTCTGGCAGTTGTTTTCAATCTTCGGATTAAGGTAAATATTGGGCGCATTGTCCTACATTCAATCACCTAATAATCAGATAAATAGACTGTTGCGGATCAGGCCGTGCAGCAAGTTATAGCGGCCAAGATAGCTGAGTATCCGGCGAAGGCACATCAGTTCCATTACGCGCGCTGTTGCCTTCCTTGGCAAATTGCACGCATACTTCAAGAAAGACCCAACATGTAAGCCGCATCTCGCTTGCTAATGTTCTGATTACTTGCGCATTCATTTAATGTTGTGGCTTGGGATAGGATCGCGCCCGTGGTGGATGCTTTTTATCATAGAGATCTGGATGCAATGTTTCTTTGTTCGAAAATGGAGAAGTTCCCTCCCGGACCTGTTGTCAAGAATGCAGAAAGCCTCACCTCAACTCAAGCGGTATGTTGACACGACTGTGTTCGTGCTGACTTCTGTTAAGATGAGGGATGAGTAATGCTAACCTAATCTTATCTAGGGAATGGTAATGACCATGGTTCGTTTCACAAGATTCCTTTACGCCATGCTTGCTTGTCAGAAGTTTGAACCTCCCAAAGCATTTGCTGCGCTGGTACCGCCCGAAGAACATCCCGATCATCAGGCGTTTATGTTGGGCATTAAGATAGTATGTACACCAGCACCTCACAAGAACCTCCATATGTACCTTACCTTACGTGTATAGGCTGCTGGGTTTGAGATACTTTACAATATCAAGCGTAAAAAGCAGTTCGAAGAAGCTACCGCCACGGCTGCCCATGATGTAAAGGTATGCCTTTAAGTGCAATTGATAGTTAGTAAGCCTCTTGCTAAAAATGGGTGACACCAGAACTATGACTTCAATGCCGACAGAGAATGGAACACATTCATGCAGACCCTGGAAGGCCTTGGTTACTTTGGGGTGCGTTTCAAACCTTTATGTGCATTTCTCCAGATGTCTGGTATCTGTTCGTTGATTTTTGACCATCCATCAGGGCGAGATAAAAGGATCGCGGGAGTATCAAAGAAAGGTGGGAGTAGCTAAGCAGAAGTACTTAGAAGACAAGTATAAACCAAAGAAAGAACGGAAGGATCAAACAACGCAAAAAGAAGTCCCGTTTGATGAGGATGCAATCAGACAGAAGAAGCTTCAGCAAGAGATGGACGACATTCTAGACCGGTAATGTGAGAGCTATTGAAGACAGAGTAATGCTACGTACTAACTTCTTTTACATTCTGCCCACAGAACATTCGATGCTCATGTATTTTTACGCTCGCAAGAGTCATCACTGCGACCAGACGATGACGCGTCCTGGATGTCCATTACACCATCAGAGGTATGCTCTTGAGTTACATCAATGCGCACTGAGCTGAGCTAACCGCAATCAACATATAGGTTGATGACCTGTTGGCACAGAAGCAGAAGGAATTTGAGGCGTTCGAGGCTAAAGAAACTCAACGAAGAGCAAACAAGAAAGATAAGGGCAAGGCAAAGATATCGGAAGCGAAGACCGACACCGGAGAGGGTGATATGCAGATGCTAATGGACCTGATTGGAGGGATGAAGGATTTCATGGGCAAAGTGTCGAGCTACAAGGGAGCTGAGTTCCCCACACTCAAGGATGAAGGCGCTTATCAAGAGGCAACAGGCGGACACCCGCAGGAGGTTTCGTTCGATCCGGACAGGTTCATGCGGATCATGCAGCAGGCGCTAGGTGGAGAAGGGGCAGAGATGGAAGAATCTAACAGCGTCGATGAATCAGAGGAGGAACCTGACGAGTTCTTCGATATGGGCAGTGACGAGGTATGGAGACACTGAATGATCCACATAGACATGAGAATGCTCATTTTGTCTTGTCCTCACAGGAAGAATACGATGAGGAAGAGGAGGAGCTCGGCGCAGTTAGTCCTCAGGCTGCAGAGGAACTTAAGATACGGAGATTGATGAAGGAGATGGACCAGGAACTAAGGAGGTCAAAGCTTGGCGCTGATTTCGAGAAGGTCCCAACGCCAGAAGATGTGCTCGGCACAGCTTCCCAAGCGTACGCTCTTCCTCCTTGTTTCCGCCTTCGTTGCTACCCTGCTGATCATGAATCCCTCCCTGTTCGTAGTCCGACAGCAGCTCCAGGAGCAGAAGCGAGCGAGGCAGACATGCGACCTGTGGACCTCAACCTCAATCTGATGAAGAACATCCTCGATTCCATCGAGGCAGAGGCGGGAATGGCCGGGCCCAGCAGCAGTCTGCTCAAGGAGCTCCGTGATCTTGGCCTGGGCCAGTGAATTCGTTTTGTAGCCACCCAGAAATTACGAAACGTTTTTCCGAAATGGAGGTTTCCACCAAATTCTTGGAATTGCAGCCTTTTACCGCGCTTGTTTTTTTCTGCCATCAACATAAATTCATTTTTTTAGTGATCAAAATCGATGGCTTCCAGCGGACCACAGCCTCTTCCCTACTACCCCCTTCCTCGTGGTGGGGCAGGTGCAGGCCCCGCCTACCCGCCCCCTCCCGCCATGGGCCAGCCCATCATTCCCGGCGGCGTAGGAGGAGCCGCGGCTGCCGCTCCCCCTTCGCCCCCTGTGGACCAGCCCCAATTTCTTTCCCTTTCATCCATCGTCACCCGCCTGATCTTCAAGGTGGGCGAATTTTCGCTCATCAACATCCCCTCCCGAACCCTCTACGAAAGAGAAATCATACACATGGATGACGAGTCGCGAACTTCTTCCGGTGGTCAGGCTGATGGACAGAAATTAGACTTCCTGGTGGCGCCCGTCCGGACGTTGGTGAACTACTACCAAAAGGAGCAGGCTGTGCGAATCGTGGGCGCGACGTCGTTGGCCTTCACCAACGATCTCGTCTATGGTGTCATCGCCTCCATTTCATACGGTATATTTTCCCTATTTATTTGAAATAATTTTTAGAATATCTACAATAAATATTTTTATTTCGCCTTCAAAATCGATTTTTTATTTTTGGGTCCAAAGAAATAGTGACTGACGTGTGTTTTCGCTTCGTATGGCAGTGTTCTGCCGGATGTTGCCGGTTTTGCTGGGCGCTAGGAGCCAGGATATAGACTGGCAAGGGAACTCGCTCTTGGCTTTGCTTACTGCACACAGCTTTGCCAGCGTCGTCACCTATCCCCTCTTCCTTGCTGCCTATCAAGTGCGGCATCACGCCTGGACCGGCTTCTCTGGCCTTGTGCCGTCGGGTAAGTGCACGAGGGTGATGATTACTATGTGAGTTGTTACTGATTGTCTTCTGATGTGGTCACAGAAAATAACTTCTATGGCAAGCTGAGGGACAACCTTTTTGCCCACATGGCCGAAATGGTCACTCTGCACACCATTCGTCCTTTGATTGTCGGTACAACCTTGGCCGCCAACTTTCGATGTGAGCAATCAACGGATCAGACTCACTTTGATTCAAATGACAGACAATTTATATCTGATCTTCGGAGAGTGGCTCCTGTTGAAGGCTGACGGTGAGACGCTGCGTGATCAGCTCACATATCAGCTGGGCATTCGTGGCGTGCATCTGCTTGGCTCGATCTTAGTGGGCCTCTTTCATCTACCAGTGTCGACCGTGGTCACAAAGGTACATCGTTCTTCTTCACTTTTGCTCCTTTCTCCTACTTACAAATGTGATTTCTCTTTTGCTCGTCCAGCTGAGAGCTCACCCGGATGCGTACGAGAGCGTATGGGACTGTATCAAACAGACATGGCGGAAGAATGGAATCAAGGGCTTCTACAGTGGTACCTTCTGGTACCTCTTGGCCTATAATCAGTTTGTGATGCCATGAAGCGAGTGAACCACCACGCTTGCCGCGGAGTGTACCGCTTTGTACGGAAATTCTGCAATAATGATACATTGGTACGCATTCGAGTGGTGTTACGTAAGGCTCAAGCAACCAAAATGTTTGAATTCCAAGTTGCGCCATCATCTCTGTGAGTTTGGAACATTCTAGCTACGCTGTCGTCACCCGTCGTCCTTTCATCTCTTGCACCAAGTGGAGCTCAGCAGGTGTGCTGGATGATTGAGGCGTGTGCACCTGTTCAGCCAGCTGGTCTTATTATGGAAATAACCAAAAGTATGGAAAACGGTCCGCAGAGAGCCCAAACCGTACGTCTGGCTGAACTCAAGTTTGCTCGCCAGAAGGACGAAGCCAAACTAAACTTTATTCCTCGCCAACCTTCTTCACATAAAACCTACAACTCCCATACCACACACACAACACCAGAGATGGCCGCCCACAGTAATGGAGGGACGGCCGTGGTGGCCGCTCATGACTATGTCGGGCGCAATGAGAAGGAACTGAGCTTTAAGCGAGGTCAGCGTATCACGGTCCTGGACAAGCAGGAGAGCGGCTGGTGGCTGGGTGAGGCTGAGGGACGCCGCGGCCTCTTCCCAGGGACGTATGTGCGCGAGCTGTCCTCCACGGCCGCGTCGGCCCCGCCTTCGCAGTTGTCGTCGTCCACATCCGCAACGGCCGCCTTACCTGCCGGCGGGCCCGTAAGACCCGCTCCGCCACCCACGCTTCGGGCTCACTCGTCCTCCCTCTATCGACCGCGGCCATACTCGACCGACTTGAAGGTGATCACTATCGTGAGAGCCATCTATGACTTTGCCGGAGATGGAGAGAAGAAGCTCAGCTTCAAGAAGGGAGACAACATCAATGTACGTACGCTACTTGCGTGTGTCAGAGAAGAGCGCGAACGAACCACGTCTTGTGTGGGCGGCTGCGCGAAGTGAGAGTCTCCTTGAATCCTGAACTACTGTTCATCTGATCTGTGTGTGTCATGATGACTTGGAACGTTGACTGGCGGTGGTGATGGTGGTTTGTGCGAGAGCAGGTGCTGCAGAAGTTGCAGGAGGTGGGATGGTGGGAAGGCGAGCTGAACGGGAAGGTCGGTCTCTTTCCCTCCAACTACGCCGAAGAGGTCAAGCGCGAGCGGCGAGAGGTCGGCCAGCCAGAGCGGCCCAATTTGGCCAAGGTAAGCTGCTTGCATGATGAATGATGAATGGGCCATCAATCTGATCCGTGTCCGATGATGCTCTGTGGTTTTGATAGCTGTCTGCACTCACAGCTGAGCTAGAGAATCCCAAAAAGCAGCAGCAAGCAGCTGAGACCGGAAGTGGAGGTACGGCCGTGGTGATGGCCGTCTGCCTGTACGAGTTTGTGTCCGACGAGGAGAAGAAGCTGTCCTTGAAGAAGGGTATCTTCGCCACCTATCCTATCCTTCGCAACTGCTCTATTCGCCCGACTTGTGGATTGATCGCACCGTGTTGCAATTCTCAGGCGATAGGGTAGAAGTGATCAGCCGTGCCAGCGATGCATGGTGGAAGGGACGGATCGAGTCTCGGGTGGGCTACTTTCCCTCTAGCTATGTGCGAATCATTGATCAGCCCGCGGCAGTCCATCAGCCGCCACTCAGCGGTTCAGTAGGCACGCTCTGCGGCAGTCCCTTCTTCGTCATGACGAAGAAGTTGCTGATCTGTCTCTCGCCTTGCTTGTTGGTGTACACGCAGGAGCTTTGGCCCTTCGCAGTCGGCCTCCTCCGGTAGCGACGCTCAGGGGCACCGCCGAGTTTCATAATAGTAAGGCTCCTCTCTGCCCTGTGCTGTGTCATGACACACTAATCCTCTTGATGAATAGTGGTGAAGGAAGACGTGAGCGGTAAGTGGGTGGTGGCGCTCTACGACTACGTTGCACGCAATGAAAACGAGTTGAGGTACCTCGTCATGTCCAATTCCTTCTTGATGAATGTCTGATGTTGTATTGTCCTGGGGGGCAGCTTTGCGAGAGGAGACAAGCTGAATCTGATCGAGGACCTGTCACTCAACTGGTACAAGGGTGAGAAAGGTGGGGTCGTGGGGAGGTTCCCCAAGAACTACGTACGATTGGAGTTAGAGTCTTCCCCTGCCACTCCCGCTGCCGCCACAACACCCGCCACGAGTGCTAGTGTCGATTCAAGCAATCAAACAACGCTTCACCACGCCAGCAGCAGTGGCCTCGTGAACGATGCCAACAGAGAAGAAGAATCGAGGCTGGCGATGGAGCGGGCTGAACAGGAAAGACAAGAGAAGGAGAGACAGGAGAAAGAGAGGCTGGAACACGAGAGGGCTGAGAAGGAGAGGCAAGAGAACGAAAGGCTGGAGAAGGAGAGACTGGAACACGAGATGGCCGAGAAGGAGAAGCTGGATAGGGAGAGGCAAGAGAGGGAGCGCATGGATAAAGAGAGGGCTGAGATGGAGAGGCAAGGGAAGGAGAAGCTGGAGATTGAGCGAATGGAGCGGGAGAAAGCGGAGGAGAGGCTCGAGAAGGAAAGGCAAGAGAAGGAGAGACAAGAGAAGGAGAGGCTGGAACTCGAAAGGGCTGAGAAGGAACGGTTGGATCGTGAGAAGGCCGAGAAGGAGAGGGAGAGGCTGGAGAAGGAGAGGTTGGAGAAGGAGCGCATGGAACAGGAAAGAGCTGAGATGGAGAGGCAAGAGAAGGAGAGGCAGGACCGGGAGAGGGAGCGCATGGAGCAGGAGAGAGCTGAGAGGGAGAGGCAAGAGAAGGAGAAGCTGGAGAAGGAACGTGTAGAAAGGCTGGAGAAGGAGAGGCTCGACAAGGAACGGTTGGATCGTGAGAAGGCCGAGAAGGAGAGGGAGAGGCAAGAGAGGCTCGAGAGGGAGAGAATGGAGCGGGAGCTACGTGAGCGGGCCGAGAGGGAGTTGAGGGAGAAGATGGAACGCTCGCGACAGGAGAGGGAGAGGATCGAGAAGGAACGCCTGGAGCGTGAGAAAGCCGAGCAGGAGCGAGTTGAAAGGGAGAGGCCGCAGGAGCGGGAGGCATCGCCGTTCGGTGAGCGGCGCGCGTTCGGTCAGGAGCCAGGCTCGCGTCGCAGCGGAGCCATGGCCCAACCTATCGGGAGTGCAGACGATGATGCTGCGAGGCAGCGCAGCGGAAGCCGAGGTCGTCCGCTCCCCACGCCACCACCAGGCACATCAAACTCGAGAGCGAACTCGCTGGCGCGTGGGCCAGCCGTTCCGACGACAATCCCTGAGATGCCGCAGCTGAGGAAGGTAGGATTACCTGGCCAAAGGAGCGGATCGTTCGGCTCGGGTCCGTCGGCGGCGCCTGCGGCGAGCAGCAACTCGGCAGAGGCGGGCGCGCTGAGACAAGAAGCGGCGGCCGCGCGGCAGTGGCTTGACCAGTCTGGCGAGGATGAGAGCCAGCTGGCCACCACGTTTGAGCAGCTGCGTCAGCTGGTCCTTGAGGAGAGACGCGAGAGGCGATGGATGGCCCAACGCCTCACCGCCATCGAGGAGCGGCTAAGCAAGCTTGGCGTCTGATCCAGTATGGTATTGCAACCTACATTCTGCCACAACACATGCACACACGCGTACACGATGCTAGCCCGACGAGAGTGATGAAGCTGGGGTATTGAACTGCTCGATAGCTGGTTATATTGTCCAGATGGTGCATTCAATAAAGGAAGGCAATATGTACTTACAAAGCAGCGGGGATGCATGTTGCGCCTCCGGTCCTCACATCTCGGAAATGTGGAACGTGCGCTGCGAGTTCGTGCCGTTGGTGTTGTTGCCGCCCCGACCTCGCCCGCCAGTGGGCGGCAGTACTGTGGCCACTCTATTGCCGTTGGTGTTGTTGCCTCCTCGTCCTCTGGAAGTGCTCTGTCCTCCTCTTCCTCCTTGACCACGGTGTGCTTGCTCAGGAGCTCGTCCACCCAGATCTGAAGGATGAGGTCCTTGACTTCTTCCATTCTCCGGGTCCCGCTCTCGTCCCTCCTGGCGCTGTGGCATCCTGCCTTGCTCTTCACCTCTATGCCAGCTTGACGTTCCCCGTTCGTTCTCAAAGGAGCGGCGGCCGCCTACAGATTCGTCGCGGTGGTTTCTGCGCGGTGCCTCTTCACTACGGCCAAGCCAAGTCGTGTCCAGCGATGTTCGCTGCTTGCGCGACTCTTCCTGATGTGGCGGCCGTTGATGAGAGGACTGGCTCGATGAATTGGGTAATTGAGATTCCAGCTGCAGGGCACGCTGTCTCTGCTCCATAATCTGCCGCCGGATTCGCTCGCGCTGCGCATCATCTTTGTTGTCAGACATCACCTGTGGGAACTGCACCTGCGGCAAACGATAGTCGGCCGGAGGTGGTGGGTGCGCCCATGGGCCTGGATTCAGCTGGTGATATACGGGTGTGGGCTGAAGGGGAATGTGGCCATCACCACTATTACCAGGCATCGCCTGTGGGAACGGCACCTGCGGCAAACGGTAGTCGGCCGGAGGTGGTGGGTGCGCCCAAGGCCCCGGATTCGGCAAGTGATGTATGGGCGTGGGCTGAAGGGGAATGTGGCCGCCTTGCGAAGGCATCATAGGTTGCGGTACAGGAGGGTATCCACCTGAGATCGGTGGCGGGAAGGAAGCTGGATGGAGAGCCGGAGGGAGGAATGCTGGGTTGGGGTGGTGCATCGGCGGGCCCGATGGTGGTCCAAAGTTGTTGGATGGCGTTGGCATAAGAGGATTATGAAGTGAACCTGTACTATGCGGTACACTGGGTTGCTGAGGAGCCCACGATGTTGGCGGCGCTGGGCTTGGCATAGACATCGGCATGAGGGGAACGTGCATCGGTTGCGGATAACCACCGCTTGAATATGGCGGCAACGAGGGTGGAGGATGTGCATTGCTGTCAAACTGCTCTGGTCCCCTCACGAATGGCGCTCCGGGACCTGATGTCGGAGGCAAAAATGCATCTCCGTTGGATGACGAAGGCGGAGTCGGACGAAGAGGGGAGGGCAATCCACTCGCGCCACCAGGACCTGACATGAAGTCCACATTACGGTCGCGGGGCTGACTAACATTAGGATGAATATCATTAGTCATGCCTCGTGTCGATGCTGGCGACGGTGTGGGAGAAGGGGCTATTGAGGAGGGAGCGGATCGAGGCGGCTCCGAGTCTTTCCGTCGCAAGGGGTTTGCGGGCAACGCTGCCGGAGTAAGGGATTTTGTCTGCGCCGATCGAGCCTCGTCTACGGCCACGGCTGCCGCGGCATCTGGGTGCGACGGATCCGGCAACGAGCTACGGCGGCGGAGGGCTGAAGGTGGCGGAAACATCGGCTCAGTAGACTCCGTTATTCGCTTCGCAGAGTGGCTTGGTGTGGCATCTGGTGGCATTTCCTTGAGAAAGATGTCTTCATAGTCGATTGAACGCTTTGACTTCTGGCTCTGCAATACAGATAAATGAGCACCAGACACAAATGACACACGGGAGCTACCTTTCGCAGATGGTCGGCTGATGGACGTCGAGTAGTAAAGGCTATAGTACTTCGGTGCTCACGAGAGCGAGAAGAGGAAACATGATGCTGTTCTCGATCGTTCTTTGTTCGATCCCACACCCCTGTTGTTGGCCTGCTCGGTCGTTCAGTGACATCTCGCGATGCTTGATTTTGAGTCTTCGCGGTGCTCCTCTCGTTACCGCGTGGCGAAAGGGAAAGGCCGGCCACAGCTGACTTGGCTTCTTCTACAGCATCCGAAGTTGACAGTGGAAGCTCAGGTGTTGAACGCGAGCCAACTGCACCGCGCAGAGGCGAGGTGGATCGTGGCGACACTCCACCCCTCGGGGAAGTCGCAGACGAAGTAGATGATGAGGCTGCCGCTTCAGCACTCGATGGATTTGATGCCTGGGTCAAGGCACTCCTAGGGGTGCCATCAGACTCTGGGTCGCTGAAGATCAGCTTGATGGTAAAGTCATCCGGTAGCATTTTTGTGTGTGCGGGACCGGAGAACATGGCATCCAGCTCCTCTTTGCGCAGTGTCCACACGATGTTGTTGCCACTTCCACCGTAGCTCTCGCCCAAACTTTGGGACATCTCGAGATTACTCTTGTTTGTGATGATCTCGTTGAGTTCTCGTCCGACGAAAGAAGTGTGAAAAGAGAGACGGAAGAGGCAGATATAGGGATATTTCTTCGAGAGCGCCGTGCTGAGTACTTCGACGGGCTTGAGGTATCCACTCTTGAGGATCCGAGCGAATCCGATACGGCTCTTGGCTTGGTGGAAGAACTTGAGTTGAATGTCGCCGCGCACAAAGCATCCCTTTGTGATGTCGACAATGATCTTCTCCCTTTGTCTTGGCTTGCTGCGTACTCGCTCCCTTTCCTGGTTTACTGTTCCATTATCCACCTCCCTTAAAACAAGCATTAGATCGTCCCATTGACCATATATCCGGCTGTTTGTGCGACACATACCGCAACACTCGTATATTGCCGGGCTTGCTGTAGTAGAGCTTGGTTGGATGATAATCGGAAGAATAAAGCATTCGTTCGCTGTGCGGGTCTTTGTGGTGACCCGCGAGCGTGAACACCTTGATGACAGGATCCCATCCTCCCATCCTCTGCGGATCCTCTTTGGGTTCGATGTTAAGTTAGCGTGGAAAGAGGGGCAGGCTGACAGGTGCCGCGCACCAGCATCGGGTATCACTGGGAACGGGCTTACTACGATCTTTCTCAGCACCAGTGGTCGCTCTCGACCGAAAGGCGGATCAATTCTACCTCTGTACAGGACGAAATAAGAACAAGGAGGGAGCTAGAGAATAACATATGTCAAACCTGTAGATCTCATTCGCATAGTGAGCGTAGCGAATCTGTGAGGGTGTAAGCACACCCGCTGCTGTGGCTGAGCGCGTCTCGGCGAAAAACTTAAGCGCCGCCTAATCAAGATATGAGCAAGATAAACATATAACATGATTAGTAGTACTCAGTCTCACCTTCGCATCCATGAAGAAACCCTCCCGAAGAAGGTAGGTGCTGATCACCATTCCTGTCCGACCTCGGCCTGCAGATTGAGTAAAGTTAATTCAATACGCAAGTACCAAGGAAGGGCGGCACGGTACCTGCCAAGCAATGTACAACTGCAACATTCTCTTCATCTTCATCAAGCCATTTCTTTATGGCTTCGACAATCTGAAAGAGAAGAGCTAGTGGACATGCACTGTGATCAGGGAAGCCAAAGTCCAGAACCTAATGAAGTAATAACCAGTGAGCCCTCTGTAGATAGAGATCGAGCCAGCACGGTGTCCGGAAAACGACACATACCCTATTGTCGAACTTGAGGTAGTCGTACTCCTCGCCGCTCAAGTTGAAGACCATGAAGTGCTTGGGGTGATAGAACCACAAGAACGTGGCAACGTCTGCAGGTAGGTAAGGCACCACACGAAAACACACATTCAATGGCGGGTAACCATGAATCCCTCTCTTGGCTGCACGGTGTACCGTCACCGTCGTTCCTCCATATTTTATCCATCTTTTGGCCCGGTATACCCTACACGCAGTCCAAGTCAGCACATTACTTTAAAAAAATAATTTTTGAATCAAAATTTTCTACTTGAATCAATTTAAATTAAAATAAATATATTAATTTTATTTTAGAAGGTAATAAATACCATTGCGATAATTCGATTTGTGATGTACCTGCAGCAAACGAAGAATTAATGGATTTGCTTTCAAATAATTAAATCCCTTGTACGTACGTTAGATCGAGATCGAACCAACCTGTAAATGAAAAATGGTTAATCTATCTTAAATCAAATTAAGTGCCCAGGGGCTACGTACCATCTTGAAATCGATATTTATCTTTGGAGACCGCATTACGGGCCACTTTTAATAAATTCATTTAAAAGTTCTGGTTTGTCCTCGTGGCAGAACCAAGACGAAGGCTGAAGTTGGTGTTCGGATGCAAAAACATGAAAAATGAATGAATGAGAAGGTAACCTCCGAGGAATTTGAAACGTGTTTTAAAAAACCGCCGAATACTTGCATTTCAATTCGAATTTCAAAATTTCAAAATCTTTTGCGAAACGAAATGTTTTTGCCGAATCACCGATTGGTTTCTCGCCACTTGGTTGCAAATTTCGAAGGTTATTCGAGTTATTTTAGGTTTAGTGTTGTGATGACCTCCTTTTTTATCACAACGTTTGCCTTTTGCACGAACATGCTTACCTTTTCTATTTTCTATTTATTTCCTATATAAGTGCGCTTTGGTTGTGGTTGTGTTGTCTTCTCTCCGGGCGCGTAGTGTCGAGTGCACACACCAACGTGCAGTCAGTTAATCCTAGTGGTCAGAAGGACAGGTACGACGTACATCCACCACCTTGCCGCACGTCGCTCATTCATGTTAGCGATTCATTGTCAATTCCCCCAAATTCGCTTTCCATCTCAGCACCATAGATTTCCGATTCCGATTTTCTAAAATAGTTTCGGAAATATAAGAAATATAAAATGTTCCGGAAATTATGGGAATAGCCTGTCTCCCACAAAGAAAAGAGACAATACATAAATCAAAATGTAAAGATATTTTATTGGTATACTTGGTGTGCTCTCCACCTGTATTGGTCCCTAAATTGACTTGTGGCTGACTTGTGCCGATAACTTCACCTTCACCACACAGAACAGAGTAGAGGAATCGACACGTGATGCCGCTCAGTGTGTACTTCAGGGTCGTGTTACCAAGCGTCGCTCTCATCGCGGCCATTATGGTCGCTGTCTCGTCGTCGCCGGTGGTGGCGCCGTTCGTGTCGCTTCTGACCACCGCCAGCGGCGGCTTGTGGACATCGTGGTCGCCACTGTGGGTCACGCTGGTGGCTGCGGTGGCCTACGTCTTGGGCGTTGTCACCGACAGGCTCAGTGGCAAGTCCCAGGATGTAAAGGTTGCCGAGGCTGCTGCCGCCCGCTTGACGAAGAAGGCGCGCTCGGAGTACTATCCGACCACCTTCCCGAACGGATGGTAAGGGATCCCTGAAGCGCTTCGACATGCATGCTTTGAACTCATGATCCATTGTGGGCATCATCAGGTACAAGCTGTGCGACTCAGATGACCTGCCTGCCGGGAGCACGAAGCGTCTCGAAGTATGCGGTCAGCACCTCGTGGTGTTCCGCACGGAGAGCGGCGAAGCCAAGGTACCTTCCCCCTTGCGTGGCTGAGTGCAGCACGTACCACGGTTGCTTGACTGGCCATGATGTCCTTAGGTAGTGGACGCATACTGTCCGCACTTGGGAGCAGACATGGGAGTTGGCGGGCGCGTCGTTGGTGACTGCCTCGAATGTCCTTTCCACAAGTACACCACCACCGCTATCCTCTCTCATCCTGTCATAGCGAGGAAGAAAGGCTGAAGCTTGTTGTTGTTGGTTGATTCAGGTGGACTTTCGGTGGTGATGGCAAGTGTGCCAGCATTCCCTATGCCCAGAAGGTCCCTGAGTACGTATTAACGGTCTCTAGCAGAGATATTCAGCCCCTAACATATTCTTCAGTTTCATCAAGGTTCGTTCTTGGCCGGTACTGGAGTATTATAAACTCGTATGCTTCTACTATGATGCGGGTGCGCTGCGTCCATCCTCTCTCACTGTACTGAATTCTTCTGACGGGTCTCCATTGTAGAGGGTCGCGATCCTCCTTACCTGCCTCCGCGTATCAAGGAGATTGACGAAGGCAAGTTCGTGTATCGCGGCAAGTATGATGCTCTGGTTCACATGCATGTCCAAGTACCATCATTCTCCTTCATCCTTGACTGTTCCCTGTGGAGTCTCACCATTCACTGTAGGAGTTCGCTGAGAACAGCGTTGACTTCCAGCACTTTGATCCGCTTCATGGTCAGATGTGTATTCCCTACACTCTCATTCCTATTCCAGGAATGCGTATTGCTCACGAAGCCGGTATGTTCACGCTGTCCATGATGAATGATGTCTTTCTAATGGTGGCTGTTCATTAGAGTGGATTCCTGGGAAGGGTGATGAGCCGCACATCGCCTACTTCAAAGATAAGGCTCACCTTCAGTTCCTTGGCAAGGACCTTCCTCGAACGGATGCCCGTGCCACAGTCACCTTCGTCGGCCCTGGTACAGAAAACTGTTGTTCCTTCCCTCCTGCAGATGAAGCTTACGCACTCCGCCTGCAGCGAGCATATGCTACTTCCGCTTTGAGACCGAACTGGGAGAGATCAATCTGTTCCAAACGCATACTTCCATCGAACCGCTTCTCCAGAAGGTGGAGTTCCGCTGGTGGGCTGATAAGAAGATGCCCAGGTACTATTCGTTCATCGATGAATCCTTCCACACGCCCTTTGTTGACGATGTTGTGCTGGGCGTACCTCAAGGCTACTTGTGTGGTACGTGGTCGGTAACTGGATAGCGCAATGGAAGAACGACATCGCCATCTGGGAGAACAAGGTGTGGCTTCCTAAGCCCGCGCTGGTCAAGGAAGACGGCCCGGTGAGACAGCTACGCAGGTACGCACTCTTGCTTGTAAGTAATCCGTCTGCTGTTTCTCACCGGGTGACCTTCAGGTGGTTCGCGCAGTTCTATTCGAACCGTGTGGCAGCAGAGAAGAACACGCTGGAGTGGTGACAAGAGCGGTGTGGCATCATCCTGACAGCCTAGATCTGTGACACTGTAGAGCTTGGCGTGAGAATGGCAATTCTGCGTTACGTTCTCGCCGTGGTGCAAACAAGGAGAAGACGTCCTTCCATATATGTACAATCCCTATCATGAGCTCTTGTCTTAACTTGAGCTGATACCATTTCCTTTATTGAGCTCGAACATCCATGGTACACAGCTCACCTGAACCCTAGGGCCATTTATGAAGCTTTCCTGTGAGCCCACGGATCATAACTCCTCTGACACCCTTAGCCCGACACTTTGGCCTTCTCTAGCCCTTGTTGTGTGCACGCGTGCTTTCTTCACTCACATGGCTTTGGTCTCGCGTCAAGTCATCCTCTCGCTGATTGCGCTCCTCGTAGCGCTTACTCTGGCTTCAGTCTCAGTTCAGGGTGCCTCATCTTATCTGGCTTCACTCGTTTCCTCCAAGAACAACTCCTCTAGCTCAGTGTGGTCGCTATGGTCTCCACTCTGGGTGGCATCCGTTGCGCTCGTCGCCTTTGTGATCGGCCGACTGACCGACCGACTGAGCAACAACTCCGCGATAGCCAAAGGTGTTGCTGAAGCTTCAGCCCGCACGAGGAAGAAGGCACGGCTAGCAACCTACCCTGTGGGATACCCTAACGGATGGTACGCAACTCCTCCTTGCTTCGGACCATTTTCTCACTCACTCTTGTCATCACTCAGGTACAAGCTGTGCGACTCAGATGACCTGCCTGCTGGGAGCATGAAGCGCCTTGAAGTGTGTGGTCAGCATCTCGTGCTGTTCCGCACGGAAAGCGGCGAACCTAAGGTACCTCTCCCATCAGCTGAGGTTCATATGAAACAGTACGCTGAAGCAATACGATCAGGTATTGGACGCATACTGTCCGCACTTAGGAGCAGACATGGGAGTTGGCGGGCGCGTCGTTGGTGACTGCCTCGAATGTCCTTTCCACAAGTACACCGTTATCCTCTCTCACCCTATCGCTTTTGGAAGAGAAGCTGACGCTTGTTGGTTGGTTGGTTGGTTGGTTGATTCAGGTGGACTTTCGGTGGTGATGGCAAGTGTGCCAGCATTCCCTATGCCCAGAAGGTCCCTGAGTACGTATTCCTTCCAGATGATGCCAAGAACGGAGCTTAACCAAGATGATGTGCCTTCAGCTTCATCAAGGCCCGCACGTGGTCCGTTGTTGAGTATCACGGGCTCGTCTGCGTCTGGTATGACGCAGGTACATCTCGCTGAGAATCTCAAGCTATTGCAGACTAACTGAAAAGGGTCTCCATTGTAGAGGGTCGCGATCCTCCTTACCTGCCTCCACGTGTCAAGGAGATTGACGATGGCTCGTTCGTATTCCACGGCAAGTACGATGCTCTCATCCACATGCATATCCAGGTACCTTTCTTTCCCTTCCATTCGCACTTCTTCATCCCTTCTGAGCTCAATGTTGCCTTCAATGAAACTTAACATTCTTCTTAACCTGAAAGGAATTTGCTGAGAACAGTGGCGATTATCAACACTTTGATCCTCTGCACGGTCAGATGTGCATTCCCTGGACTCATATCCCTATTCCTGGAGTTAGAATCATCCATGAAACTCGTACGGTCCGCTGTCCTCGTCAGTGTGTCTAGTGACTCAAGATCACACGCGCAGAGCTGATATTGGGCAAGGACGATGAAACCCACATTGCGTACTTCAAGGACAAGGCCCAACTCCGGTTTAGGGGCAAGAAGGTCCCACGCACTGATACCAACGGCACTGTGACATTGATCGGTCCAGGTACTCGACCAGCACCTATTTCAACCATTTGAAGCGACACTGGCGCTAAGTCTTGGATCGTTGTTATACTGCACAGGTGGCATCACTTACTTCCGCTTTGAGACTCCGCTCGGACAGATCCATCTGTTCCACACGCACACGCCACTCGAACCGCTCCTCCAGAAGGTGGAGCTTCGCTGGTGGGCTGACAAGAAGATGCCCAGGTAAAGCTCTTTATCTCTGATATAGATGACGTGCTCTTCTTACAGGTCTCCTCTCCAGCTTCATGGTGTGGTACATCCTGGGCAGCTGGATCTCACAGTGGCAGAACGACATCTCTGTGTGGGAGAACAAGGTGTTTTTCTCCAAGCCTGTACTCGTGAAGGAGGACGGCCCTATCAAGGTCCTACGCAGGTACGACTCTTTCCGATATGGTGGTACTCTACGTGCACCCTTCCTGATCCCACATGTATCCTTCCTACTGCATCACCAGATGGTTCTCGCAGTTCTACTCCTCCCGTGCGGCGTCTGATAAGTACGCACTCGATTGGTGAAATCCTCCTTCTTTCTTGCCATCCACCTAGACCCACCCTCACGAATAGTCGGCTCAACCCAAAAAGGAAAAAAGAAAAAAAGAAAAATTGTGAAAAAAGTTTTTTCTTTCTTCTTTGGACAGGAGGACTGTATCATCACGCTGTCCTCCACAGTCCTCCACACACACATATGAAGAAGGATACCTCTACCCACAGCTCGTAACAACAAGCCGTCAAGAACGGACAAGTGCAGAGGTGCACCGCTGGTTGAGGAAGTGGGTGATGGTCCTTGATCGCTGCTCTATGAAGTTGAAGGGTATAAATGGCAGGGTATGCATTTGTTTGATTCACATATGTCTTGCAGCTGAACATGTTGCTATCATCTCATGTAAGAACTGACCCAATGGAATCCCAATATCAATAACACTTCACACTTATCCATACATCTGTAGGCAATCAGCAATCAGTGATGTATCTCTCATGTGTTGACACTTCTGGCCAACCAGAGAACCAAGCCTGATAGCTTAGGCACACACACTGGGGACAAGTCCTTCCCACACCACGTAGTCACACCAGTTACTGTTTGTGGCACCAATAGCAGCACTGCTTGGGCTGCTGACGTGGCATGCGCTGCGGGGTTGAGTCGTGCCACGTCCGCAACTGCTCCGAATTAAAATAAAATTGATTATAAATATTTATAATCAAATAATTCTAAAAAGAAAAGAATAATACAACACCACCCAACACACCACGCGGCAATGGGATGGCTGCTGGTGGTGGGGTGGGTGGTGGGGACGTGGGTCCTCCTCTTCCTTCTCCTCAAGCTACTCGACCACTACCTCGGTACTTTTTTTACAAAAAATTATACAAATTCATAATTTAATTATTTTTCCAATTATGGAAAATATAGTAAAAATTAAAAATTAAATACTAAAAAAGAGGAAAAAATAGGTGGTGAGGTGGGCGTGTGGGTGGCGAGTGCAGGACTGGAAGTGCGGCCCGGGTACGTGCGGTACTACTCGCGCGTCCTCAACCCGTCGTTCGCCCGCATCGGCCGGGCCTACCCTACACTCTTACGATTGTGGTGCGTCCCTTTCCCCTTGCATGATGATCGTGATTGCTCTCTTCTTTGCCAAGGGCTCCTTCTGCGCTTTGATGGAGGACAAGTGAAGGCTTCACGCGTTGCGGTGAGCAACACACAAGCACACTCAGCTGAGGGAGATGATGCAGATGGCGTTGTGTAGTGATGGATGGAAGATTGCACACTTGATGGTGCATGTACACTCCTGCAAGAGTGATTGGTTCTCAACTTTGGTGGATTCTGTGATCATAGGTACGGCGTAGGTGCAGTGTTTGGTATGGTGGCCATGGCCTCCGCAATTGTCCTACTGACGCTCAATCTGTACTGGACGCTGCGACAACCGGATCAGCCGCAAGTGCTCACGCCAGTGGTGCATACCCTTTGGCATTGATTTGTTGTGCAGCAGGAAAGCTCACTCGCTGGTGAACAGGTGCCGGGCGTTAACGTACCTACATCTCATCTGGCCTACTACGTGATTGCCTTGGCCGTGGCTGGCATCATCCACGAACTGGGACATGCGCTGGCTGCCACGAGGTAAAGAAGTACATTTCGACAACGATAATCTTCACCTGGTTGTAATCATTCGCCGCAGTGAGGGCCTGCATGTAAATGGATTCGGAGCGTTCCTTCTGGTACTCTATCCGGGTGCCTTCGTCGATTTACCTGAGGAGGGCCTTCAAACACTCTCCCCAGGCAAGTTACTCAAGATCTATTGTGCCGGTATTCTCAGCATTCATAACGTGGGGACCCTGTCACTCTCATTCTCATGATTCACTGTGGCTACCGCAGGCGCATGGCACAACTTGGTGCTTGCAGCTGCCTGTGTGTTCTTTATCTGGGGTCTTCCTGTTTTGCTCTCTCCGATGTATGCCACTGGCCAGGGCGTACTTATCACGCACGTCCCAGAGGTACCTTTGATCACACCAGTTATTCTGAAAGATGGTCACGCTGATCATTTGTAGAACTCGCCATTTGTGGGCCACGTTGAGCATGGCCACCGTGTGGTAGCAATTGGCGAGTGCCAAGTCAATTCATTGTATGACTGGGCCAACTGTATTGACAAGTGGGCAGTCACCCTCACGCATCCTGAGAAATATCACGACCTCAACTCGGGGTTCTGTCTGAGGTACACACAGGGCCGTTTGTTGTTCTTCGCGATGACAATCACTCATCCTTGCTGCGCCAGTGACTCGCTTGCCATCCGACTCAAGCGTAGTCACGGCACTTCGTGCTGCCCTGGCTCGTCAACTGCTTCTGATTCATTCGATGATACTGATCAGGATGATGAAGCGACTGACCGGTGCTTCCGGCTATCTAACACTCCCAATGGGCGCCTCCAAGACGCAGTACAGTCCAACAGCGAAACGGTACCAGCACAGATCTGTGCTGCACCTCGACAGATTGCCGCCAACCCTTTCTGCTCTCAAGATGAGCAATGTAGCACAAAGAGTTCGTCCTCTTCCGCACTCTTTACCATTTAATTCCTATGTGGACAGCTGAAATTTTTCTTCATCCAGCATCGGGATTCTCATGTGCGCGCATGGTAGTGGAACCACAGCACGCAATGATGAAACTCACCTTACACGATTCTTCTTACCTCATCTTCTATGGCCATCCGCATGCCCTCTGGTATTCACGTACGTGCCCCCAGTTTGCATATCTCTATCGGGCTCAGGTCAAAGCTGATATTCTCCGCTGGCAGTGACTGTAAGCGACTATGTGCCGCGGGCATCACTCTTTCCCTTCGACTTACCTCCGATGATCGAAAAAACCCTACGGTACGTGGATCTAGACGTGACGAACTGAATACCTGCCGAGAGGGAACACGTCATGACGCTCCTCCATATCTTCAGATACACGGCATCTTTATCGGGAGCACTGGCGGTGATCAACATGGCGCCTATCCAGTATCTCGACGGGCAATGGGCCGCCACCTCGTTCCTTGCTCTGTTTTTCCCCGCCGTCCCAGCCCAACGCCGACAATCCCTCCTCCGCACAGTCTCCACCGCCACGGCAGTCCTCTTCATCCTGAACGTGCTGAGCTCCTTCGCCTTGATGTTGGGCTTCTAACCGCTTCTCTCTACCTCTCTGAATTATTCTCACTTCTAACTCTTCTTCAACGTTGGGCCATCATCATGTTGATGTACATACATCTCCTCATTTATTGCGATTTATTTCCCGATTGGACAATGCAGCTCAAAAGCAAAGACGCGCAAATCTACCCTAAATTTCGCCAGAAACGCCATCTCAGCCCTTCCTCGCCGTGGATTAGACTCTCCTTGAGTGATCGCCATGGACGTAGTGCACCCACGTTCTCTATTCTTAAGTTTTCAGCAAAAGAACATACCACATACAACATACAACGCACAAGAAGCCACGAGCACCTGTACCCCTGTACGGAGCAGAGAAATGAAGCGGATGAAGTTCGGCCAGCACAAGAAAGTGAAAAAGAAGAACATCGCTGCCCTGAGTCAGGGCGATGAGAAGGAACGCATACGCGCAGCGATGGAGGCGCAGTACAAGCGCAAGCCCAAGAAGTTTTACTTCCGCAAAAATACCCGCCTGTTGTACTCTTCGATAAGGGCACTCCTCAGCCTGCCCGTGCGGATCAAGCAGGGACCCATCTATCCCTCCTACTCCGTTGCTCTTGGTACTCCACTTCCTCCTTTCCAGCTGCAGCATCCCCAGTGTCAGTGTGACACGTCAGGCTCACTTGTAGACTTTGTGTCTCTTCCTTTTTGCACAGAGATCTATTATAGGGCAGTGATGAATGTTGCTGACCATCACTATTTCTTGAGTTGGGAAGACCTCAGGTACGCGATCGTCTGACACCACCAAGCCGTATTGAGTGCATCTCACCTAACGTTAGCGGTTTGACACGCATTACACATTGGGTAGGAATCTGTACCCAGTGCCGCGGATGCCCAGGGCGTCGTATCGCCGAAGGGTGACAATGCCGTGCGGCATTCGAGGCGAGTTCGTGTGCTGGGTAAACAAGAAGGAAGCGCGAGAGATCAAGAAACGAGAGAAGGAGTACGAGAAACTGAAGGCACGATACGAGAAGGAGGGCGGCGACCTTCCCGAAGAGAGCCCTTACTTCCGCAACAAACCCACCATCATGTTCATTCACGGCGGAGGTTTCTGCATAGGTACAATGTGGTCAGTTTGCTTGCTTCATCATCGCCACCAGCCTAAGCTCACCTCGGAGATATCCTTAGGCACGGTTCCGTCGTACCGGTCATGGTGCTGGCAGCTGAGTAAGCTCCTGGGAGGAATGCAGTTCTTCCTCGTTGACTATACTCTGTCACCGGAGGTCACCTTTCCTGTGGCGCTGCAGCAGTGCTGGAAGTCATACCTCTGGTTGCTCGATCCGAAGGTGCCGATCACAACCCTTCTCCAACAAGGGTCAAGGACTAACTCTGCATATACGAGCAGGGTGGTGGAATTCCAGCTGAGCGACTCATCATCGCGGGCGACAGCGCTGGAGGCAATCTTACGCTCTCGCTTCTCTATGTCATCAGGCAGGTTCGACTTGAGAAGGAACGCAGCGAGATTATCGCGCACAGGCAACACCGGCTGAGCTTGGGAACGTCGGTATCTTCGGAATCATCAACGCCACAGGTCGAGCAGAGGTCTAGGAATCAAACTCATCATCAGAAAGGCTTGGTAGAGAAATGGCTCGAAATTGAGCGAGAGAGAGGTGAGGAGGTGACGAACCCCACGGTTCAGAAGGTGATTGAATGTAGGCAGAAGGAGAAGGAACGGATGAACGGGAATAGCAACAATGATGCCGCCGCGGCTGACGCTAGTAGCGAAGCACGGTGGCCTGCAAGCAGTCAGATGGAAAGCAAGCATCGCGCTTGGGAGCGCCGCACGTTGGCCTTGGATGAAAAGTTCATGCTCAAGCACCAGCTCCCCTTTGATATCGAGGGAGAGGAACGGGACATATTCCCTCCCATGCCACTTTGTGCACTCCTTCTTTCTCCTTGGGTTGACCTGAGGTATGTTACACTCTCATGCCACGTTGTGTGGACCGTATACCTCACCTTTATTCGGCTGGATACGCAGTGAGCACAGTTCGGTGTTCGTGTATCGGTCCTACCCAAGACCCGAGAGGTTCCGCCCGTACGGCCTCTGCATCATCTCTAAGAATCTTCATTTAGTGAGCAATCACTCACGCATTCTCATGCAACGCAACAGATACCACATTGGACTGCGATTTGTGCAGGGGTACCTTAACCTTCAGCCCTCGGACTATCCCTTCACCAAGAAGAAGGAGAAGCAGCTACGGCGCGCATTCTACGGTGGTCTCAAGGCACAGTCCAAAGAGAAGCGAGCCACGCGCGAGAAGGATCGAGCACGCCTTAAGTGGGAGAAGAAGCGGTGGGAGCGCAAGTACCTGATCAAGGTCATGTACGAAGAACTGCGTCTGAGGCAGGTCGACCGCGATGAGCGCATGAATAGGGCTCGAAGGCGCGAGTCGCTGGCGTCTCTGCGCGAAGAAGAGATGGAAGCGCAGATGGAGAAGTCGCGTACAGATGTCACGACGTTAGGTAAGCTTGGTGGTGTGTTGAGTTACGTAGTCTGACATTCCCCTGCTAACATTGATCACACACCGCAGCTGCAGGCACCAGCAATGCAGGCGAAGGAGATGAAGAGCGCAAGAGGATGCAGCGAGAGAAGGAGCGGGATCGGCAACGCAACCAAATCCTGATGCGGCTCTCCGAGCAACGGGAGAAGGAACGTAACTTGACGAGTATCTACAGCCCGTACATCAGTCCGATCTACGGTGATCTGCTGGGTCTTCCGCCTCTGCTCGTCTCTGGTGGGGACGTGGAGCCACTCTGGGATGACATCAGACGACTTCATCAGAAAGCGCAGCAGCAAGATATCGGTACCTTTGATCAGTTAGTGAACTGGTCGAACTGTCGTGAACTGGTTGATTGATTGGGGAGCTGCAGACGCCGAGCTTTACGTGGGGCACCACATGAATCATGACTTCCAGTTCTTCTTCAACGTGATGCCGCACCCTGAAGTCGAGCGATTCTTTAAGCACGTGAAGGAGTACATACACCGACAGATGAATCTGCGTCAGGAACGGGAGGCCAGCTATACGAATCTTCGTCAGCAAGGATCGTCGACTGCGGAGATGCATGAAAGGCCAGACGTGGCACCACTTTCTTCATCACCTGGCGTAAGGGAGTTTGCTAGTCAAATCGAGCCGATCAGCCGTGCCGAGGAGAGCACCAGGCCAGAGGAAGCATCGCGAAGAACCGGAGCTGGCACCGGACCTGAAGAGCTGTCACCACCCTCGGTCAGGAAAGATCAGCGATCAGCAAACGAGCTTGCCCAAGCATCAACAATGACGCAGCAGCTGGTAACAGACGCGAACATGGCGACCGGCAAGCCACTCATGCGAGAGCTCTTTGACGACGAGCAGGCTGAGTGCGTGCTCTATCGTAACGTGCAGCCTTCACCTCTGCACAGTCTGTAACGCCGAGAGATTCCCGGTGGTCGACATGCAGATCCATCCAACTTACATCTGAAGAAACCGAATGCAGTAACGTGTGAAGAAGGCTATTTGTCTGTACACCAGTCGGCATATTCTCTCAGAAGCCCCACTTCCATTCATTCCACAAGTTTTTCTTGTGCGCGTGTTCCATGGTGAAACTGACTCGTTGGTCATGCGGTTCATCCTCGCCTCTGATTAGAGAAAAACAATGAGGCGTTTGCCAGATCATCAACACTTTCGGGTTAGGGTACCTGCGGATATCCATTGATGCGGACGGCACAGGATGGTCGGGTTGCATGTGTCCCTCTTCGGAAGCTCTTGTACCCATCGAAGCACGACCCCTGTTGATCTTACTCAGAAATGTAGGAGTAAATACCAGGATACAGACATCATACCGTGGATGCCAGTCGAAGCTCTTTCGGACCAGCTCCGTGCTCCTCCCCGGCAGATGAGCCAAGCTTTGCTGTACGCCAACATATCAGTGATCACATAGACACAAAGCAAGGGGCAGAAAGTGAAGACCTTAATGCGTTTGTTCCTCTCCTTGATTTTGCTCTTATTGCGAAACCAGAGCAACCAGATGATAACCAGTAGTACGAAGAGTACCGAGCAGATGCCAGCAAGCACGCCCACGATCCCCCAGAAGTTGTAGTCCGGAACTCCCTCAACATTCATGCCAAAGAGACCAGCCACAATGAGTACGGGAAGCGTGATGGCTGTGGTTGCTGCGATGGCAATCTCGAATCTGAATAGAAAAATAACTGTTAAGCTCACACGCCGCAAAGAACCTTTAGTGGGCCTTTAGTGTGGTCGATGTACCGTCTTCTTTTGACTTCCTTCCCCTTCTCGCTCTCTTTCTTGCGAATCAACTGCTCCATTCGTTCGAATACTTCTCTCCG
Organism: Acanthamoeba royreba; assembly: GCA_000826365.1. NCBI lineage: Eukaryota > Discosea > Longamoebia > Acanthamoebidae > Acanthamoeba > Acanthamoeba royreba. The sequence goes on along the minus strand of CDEZ01017552.1, from coordinate 8,265 downwards.
CTTTAGCTTCTTTTGTTCCTGTTGTATTATTTGAGACGGACGAACCAAGAAGTGAGCTCCGCTAGGCTTGATCTAGATAGAATGTTTACGGCAGATTGTACCTCCATGTACTGTGATTCGATGATACCGAGCACGTCGTCAATCTGCTCGCGGATCTCCTGCTTGGCCGAGGGAGTGCCCAGGACATGGCGGAGGTCCGAAAAAAAGTGCTGCGGGTTCCGTATAACTAAGATACGCAAATCAAGCAGCAGGGCTGACACATACCGCATATTCTGATCGACCGCCGCAGTCGTCACTGCTCATACTCAGCGTATAACGGACCATCATAGCCGCCTGAGTGCGCCAGATCGCAAGCACGATTAGATACTGAACATTGAAAAGCAACAGTATGAGATACGGTCTCACCAGTTCTCGTAGCCGCATGCGGCATTTCTCCATTTCGTCAAAGGAAATGTCCGTACGCAGCATATCAGCTTGACCCATTGACAAGTAGCCTAGTTCCGTCAGCACTGCACTCTCGGCATGTCTGCGCCACGCAAGAGAGAGGTAAGTGAGCTTTGTTGCACCTGTAATGTGTGGAGGACAGAACTCACGCTTGCATTCCCAGCACCAGATAAATGCCTTGAAAGAGCTTTGGCCAAGTATTTACATCAAAAGCAAAGTTCTCCTTGCTGGTTGGCCAACTTATGCACACAGTACCTGTTGGGCAGCCATGAATGAGCAGTAATTCTACAATAGCAGAACAAAATAGTTCGCGAACAGACCCTCTCTTGACAAGCCGATATAACGATTCTTACGATGAACCAAGACCTGAGTTAATGTGCCATTCACTCATCAGCCCATCTGTCGCTGTCGACGTAGCACAAGGGAAGGCAGTGCAACGGAACGGATAATACCTTATCTTTGCCGTAGTCCATTCCTTCAGGCGGCGGTCGGTTAAGCTGACCAAACCCACGTCGGAGGTGGAAGAGATATTCGCTCAAGGTGTGTTGGTTTGGTGCGGTCTTAAGCACTATGGAGGAATGGTGATGACATCGCTGACGAGAAATTGCATGAGTCAACCTTATCACATCCTAAGCTAGTGTGGTGTATGATGGCCTACCTGACCTCTGTTGATTCGAGGCGGAGGATTGGCTGGGTTCTCGTCTGGCAGATGTACAAGCCAGTTTCCTAACGCACCCAATGTAATAGGATCTTCGCCGTAGACAGCACCTGCCATCCTACATTTCCATCCAGTTAATTCACACCAATTGAAGCCTGCTTGCTGCTTGCCATAGTACCTTCCAAGACTTCGGAGATGACGATCACGTGCTCGCTTGAGTTCTCTCCTCTTGCGTTTCTCCCTCTTTCGCTCCTTACGCGCACGTCGCTGAAGCTTTTCCGCCTCTTCCATTAAAATATGTTCCTTTCCCTTCTCTTCATCATCGGATTCCAAAGGATGTTCTTCCTCCGGGTCATTCCGATGAGCTTCATCGACATCCGCAAGGCCGTCAGGACTAGGGAAGGTCCAGCCCTCCAGGACATTCTCCACCCGATGTCGGAACTTAGAGAGGAAGAGCCACGTACGCAGCTCATCAATAGAAGTAACCCCTCGAAGTGAACCTGAATCAGGAAGAGTCTCAGCATCAATCTGTAGTAACAACATCAAAGGCCAAGGCCTTACCTAAAGGATTCGGAGGTAGCCAATCGATCTCGATAACCAAAAGCGCAGTTCCCAGCGGATACAAGATGACCTACAGGGAGATATCAGAATAAGAGGGATAAGGTGTCAGTTCCACGTTCTCACCCAAACAAAGTGGCAGGGCTGCCATAATGATGTTGGAGGACAAACCTGAACGTCTGAAACAACTAGATCGCATACTATTGAGGAGCGCTTAGGGTGGTGATGCTTCAGCTTACGAGCCTTTGGCACTCTGTACTCTAACTCAAGACTGGTCTCCTCACCCCTCTCTCCATCGGCTACAGTCTGATTCCGCAGCACCCAGTGAGAAATGTCTTCTGGCAAGTAACCTAAAAGACGTCCAGTGCTACCTGAAGAGCCCACAGTTTAGCGGATGAGAAGAGCTGACGCTTGGCTTCCTGTGTGATTCTCAACGACCGAGAGCGCCACACGTCCAGGTTGCGACCTGCAGACCACCATCAGCAATAAGATATATGAGCATGATGAACATGAAGCTCAGAGAAAAGAGGACAATCGTACCGCTCCGCTCCGGATGGTGTTCCTTCCACCCGAGTCGCTTACGGAACTGAGGAGTGAGTTCGCCTACCTCCATGGGCAACGTTTCATTCAGTTCCCAGAGAGGAATACTCTGAACGTTAAATTGGCATCAGTTCTCTTTGAACTAACTTGCACTATCAGTCCCAGCTGTACCTTGCCGCCAGTCTTGCTGGGAATCTTACGTTGAAGTAACAGCTCGGCCCAGCCTGCAGCTTCGGTTCGTGGGTCCTCCTTGGGTAACAATGATCTCAATCAACCATTCAAGTTAAGTAAGCTCAACTGCGCAAAGGCATGTACCCAACTAAATGTCAAGATGAGTGCTGTATGCGCCACCAGCAATTCCTTTGATCCATCATCTTGTGAGTCTGCACATCACCTGTTAGTGCTATACTGTGGCAACCAGGATATCAGCAGGGTGAAGCTCACCATGATCAGACTCGATTTCCAGTCGACTCGAGTCAGAAGGCCAGTGGTTCGCTGGCCGCACCAGGTCTTCAAACTCTCGGACTTTTCGCTGTGTCTGAATTCACACACCCATCAGCTACGTCAATCTTTCAAATAGGCGTGCCGACTGTGTACCCCTTGGGAGGGCTCGGTCTTTTTGTGTTGCAAGGACTCTGTTTGTAAACGGCGGACCTTTACTCTGGGTCGTTTCTGCCACAAGCACGCCGGTACAAGAATGGTTAAGTTCCGATTCACAATGACCGGCATCACAAACGCAAGAAGAAGGTGGAGAACTGACCTCGTGCTGAGCGCGATTCAGCTGTTCTCCTTCCGGAGATGTCCGATGATGCTGATGTTGCACATGATCGAGGCTATGATCGTACTTGTCCCGATGCTTGCGTCCCGTCCCCACACCGCCATGTTGGTGTACCTCCGGAGTCCCTCCCTGCAAGCCATCCGCAGTTGCACCAGCTGCATCGGGACGCGTCGCCGCCGGCGCCGAGTTGATGAGGTTGGCCGGCGCCGTCACGACCGTGGCCATGCGCGTACGCAGCAGGTCCCGCTCGTGCTTGCTGCTGTTCTGCGAGACGGTCGACTGCTGGTGCTGGTGTCGGTGCTGATGATGGTTGTGGCGGGCAAGCGGGTGCGTCACTTTCTGCTTCTCAGCACCGCCAGCACCGCTGCTGTGCTGTTCATGAAGAGACCCGAGCTCTACAGCGCAGTCGCGCTCAGGAGGTGGTGAAGTGAGGTCCGGTACGACATCTTCTCCTACTTCCACTACTTCCGCCCCTTCTTCCTCCTCTTCTTCATCTTTCTCTTCGATTCGTGTGGTGCTTGATGATTTCTGACCATCGAACTGGTTCATGGACTGAAAATCCTCGGCATCATCACCATCGTCGTCGGGGTTGGGGGGTGGAGGAAGAACCGAAGAGACGAGGTAGGGCCGCTGGCGAGGAGGCTGCTCTGCGGACCCTGAGGTGACGGAGTCCTGCCGGTCCATGTAGCCTTTTCCCCATCCACCGACTGGTGCTACTGGTGTCAGGTGTGGGAGGCTAGGGGGCGGAATCTTATTATCCCTTCCTCTCTTGCTTCATCAAATTTGTCGATGGACAGAAAAATCAGGAGTGATTAAATAAATAAATAACAAAGAATAGAACTCGAAGAAATTTCCACGCCCTCAGTGTTTGGCTGTCTCGGACCTGTTTGTCCCGATTGGTCCCGCACGTTCTCAGAATGGTCACTCTTATAATTGTTTTATGAGAGGCGTTGATGAACCATCATCATATAGGGATCTATGTCCGCGCCTCGCTCAGGCCCTATTAGTTCATCTAGACCACAAGTTTCGCCTCTGCTCCAGGCCTCTCTTCAAGCATCACACATTTGCCCTTGTTCATTGATCTGGCGACAGAGGGAGGGAAATCAAATCGCGAATCGGCGAAGTGAGCAGGTCGAATGAATCTGAGGGTCCGAAAGTAGCCATCGAAGGAGACCCAAGCCTGCTCGCTGCACTCAAGGCATTTATGGATCCCCTAGCTAGGGGAGGTGACAGCGGGAATCCACCATATCCGTGACCGCTTGAACTAGGGTAAGACAGCTTTTCTGGTTCCTGGGCAGTGAGATATATATATAAGAATGGCTCTGTCTGCTTCGCACAGCAGAGGCTTACTTACTCTCTCGCCAGTAAGGATGGTCTTCCCGATATTCATAAGGCTGTGGCTTACTGCAGAGAGCACAATGCTCGACTAGGTTTGGTGTCCACCTTTGTCCTCTCTCTTGGCTGAGCCCTCTGACCAGTGCACATAGACCTCTCCCGTAGAATACAAGAATCAAGCAGTGGTTTGCTGGGCACCCACCATCCATCACAGCCATACACCAGAGGATTGATCACTTCAAGCATGGCTTCAGCCAAGTCTGAAAACGCTTCATCAACTGGAGAAGAAGGAACCACATGAAGAGATCAGCACCAGCTAGATCACAATCACGGAGATGAGTGACAGTGTCGTGTCTGAGATACCTCCTTCACCAGACTTGCTGCTGACTTTTCTGAACAATGGAATGTTGAGCTCACGAGCAAAGGCAACTAACTCCTCATCAGTCTCTTTACAATCTGGATCTTGATCCTTGTGTGTGCCCACTTGTTACACAAAAGAGACCACAAACAAGGCAAGAACACAATAAACTATCAGCACATTCTCAGGCAGTGTGAGAGCGTGGGAGGTACCAATTATGAAAACAGGTCGTAAACGGGGAAGAGTGTGGAGTACAAGGTCATAAAAACTCTTGAGATTCACCAAGGACTGTCGGCTGAGCAGACTATACACGAGCATCACACCAATGATGGGCGTGGTTGGCAAGTTGTCCTTGAATTGCTTGCACTGACGTCTATTTATGCACTTATCTATTGTCCATGTTAGTCCACCTTCTTGGAACAGCTTTAGATCAGGCCGTACTCCTAAGGAGGATGGACTGGTTACTCCTTTTGGTCATGAATGCATTCTGGTCTTCAAAAGGGGGCCAGGCGTAGTGGTGCCAATAGCCAGAGCAAAAGCGTGCAATGAGGGTCCTCTTGCCCACGTCTACATGTTGTCAGATCATCACCAGCTCTTGTGAGTGTTGCATAAGGTCATACGTACAGTCATCACCAAGAAGCACAGCATTCATCTCCCAGCGTGAACCAGACCAAAGAATATCTGTCCTTGTGTTATTCAGCAAGTAGTTCTTGATCCTTGCACGCAGCCACATCACGTAGACATGCTTTGAACAGGTGGCTGATGCAGCATGAGGGGCGCAGAAGCGGCTCCACAAGCTATTACCGCTGCTCACTTGGTTCAGCATCTATCCACGTGTAGGGTAGGTGTTAATCAACAACGATAAAGTAAGCAGCCATCAAAGCAGCAACAACGCGAAGAAGCAACCTGGCATGTCTGAGCAACGGAGCACAGATCGAAAGGCTCAAGATGAGACAGAATGTGTTCGATCATGTCCAGCGGCAGCAATGTCAAAGGACTTTCCACACTGCCACGTTCATCCAGCCATCGTGCCAAGTTCGCATGACCAGCGTGAGCAGCAACCTGCAACAGGACATATGTCATTGTTGCCTGAGTGCGTTATGATGGATTAGGGTAAGGTACATCAGCCGGAGTGCCCTGGTGCCCTGATATGTAGATATTGCAATCGTGTGCGATGAGCAGGCGCACAAGTGCATCATGACCAGCACGAGCAGCATAGTGAACGCCTGACTCGCCCATGACGTTGGTCTTGTTGATCGCCTTGATCATTCCTCCTGTTGGTGAATAAGCTGATGAGCTACTTCTCTAGAGAAAGATGAAAAACACTCACCTTGAAGCAAGAACTTGATCACGTTCCGCTTCCCTTCACTGCACAGAACATGAAAAGGCGTCTCTCCACTGGTGTCTCCTCTGTGTACGTATCGTCATCACCATTCCACAGGAACATAGCCAGCAGTCGTCAGATGAGTGCCAAGCTCAATTATCAACCATGAAATGAAACAGGAACGCACTTGTCGGGATCGGCAGCAGCCTTGGTGATGAGCATGTGCCACAGCTTCATCTCCTTCGCTTCATCTTCAGCGTCGTGTGCATGAGTGAGTCGAGCCAATACATGCAGCTCCGACCGTTTGTGAGGCCATGGATCAAGAGAGAAGGCGCCAGCCTTGATCAACATGTCCACCATCATCAAGTCCTTCCGCTTGACCGCTTCCAGCAGTGGCCACGTGCGTCCGCCCACTGTGGCTTCATCTTCTTTTTCCACTTTGCTTCCATGGCCTTGATCACCATCGTGAGGAGCCGCTCTTCCTGATGGCGTGCATTCCAGCATGCAGTTGACATCCGGCACCTTGCCTACTCATCAGAGTCGCGCCCCATCAGCATCATGAAGGCACCCCATCCCATCAGGTTCAAGACAAGGTAACGGCAGAGAAGAGAAAAGGAACACGAACCTGGCCGAGCGGCGAGGAGAAGGTGTGAAACGTGGCGGTGGTCTCCGCGCCGGATGGCTTCGCTTAGCTCGCGCAGCTCCTCCATGATGCCGGTGTCTAGTGTCCGCCCCTCTCTGTGTGGTTGTGGTCGTTAGGCTGTGCTGTGTACTTTGGTTGTGGCTGTTGAGTTTGTAATGGTGTGTGGTATCGCGTGATGTGTCGTGATGTCCGTTGTGGTCGTAGAAGTCGTGGGCACGACTTGTCACTTTCTCTTTCTCCGATGTCTGGTGAAGTGGTGATGAAGAATGATAGATGAGGATTCAATCACCAATTGCACCTTGCCTGTGCGGATGCACATAAAAAAAGTTATTTTGGGAATTAAGGTTCTATGGAATTTGGTTGTTTCAATCATTTCAAGAAAAAGGAATTTTATCAAAATGATAATAATAAATTGAGATTTATCTATCAAAATCAAACATAAAAGATGGAAACTATTTAACATTAAAAATATCATCAACACAAACACACACATATCTAGATCTCCACCATGGAAGATTTTAATTGGCCAATCCAACATAAGCCATCTAATATCTCCAAGGTGAACTTCAGTGAGATTCATGCTCATTATGAAGCAGTTTGGGGAATGCTCACCCATGGTGCTGTGGAACCAGAATTGGTTACCCAAGGAATTTTCCATTGGCCAGATCATTGTGTGTTTGGCACTTGGAAAAGAACCTCACCTGGTGGTTACCCTTTAACATTCCTCAAAAGGAGCCGACAAGACAGTACCTCCCTTGCATCTTGTTGTTCCAACCGGATGCACATACAGGAAGCTAACTTTGGAATCCATGTTCTATTGGTGGACTTTATGTTACATAGGGAAAAGAATCTCCTTATTCGGTCATATAATGATTTATGGTCTGGTCCAACCGGAACATGTGCCTAGGACCTATGGAGGAGATTCCCTGCAATGTTCCCACTTATGCGAAGCTTTCTGGCGCTATGTGGCTGGTGATGCCAACGAGATTCATCCTCGTTGTGTCAATCCTAAACACATCACAGCAGAATCCAGAAAGGAAAACCTGAAAAGGCTTCATAAATGCGGGAAAAGAGGGAAAAAAGGTGGAGGGTTCGTCTGCCAATGCAATCCGGAGAAAAAAATTCCGTGTTTGCAAAATCTTTTCGAAGATGCCGCACTCTACGGGGCGCAAAGAGAGGCAGCCAGAGAACTTTTCACCTTTATTCCACGTTTGCGTTTATCAAACACACGACGTAAATGGCCGCCCCATCCTTCTTCTTCTTCCTCGATTTTCATCATAAAATCGGAAGAAGAGGCCAATCCAGAGGGGGGCGGCATAGCTCCTCTTCCACCGCGGGAGGAGCTTCGACGCCGTCTTTTAAGTCGGCTAGGCGCACCGCCTGCCTTGCCGTTTCGCCCGCTGCCCTCTCCTCCGCCACCACCGCCTTCTGCAGAATCGCCGTCGCACTAGACACCTTGCCACTGGAGGGTGGTGGTCTCCTCCGCACCTGGCGCGCTCTCTCGCGCGGGTGCACATAGAAGGAAGTATTTTTAGGCGCTCGCTCCGCCCTTCCGCGCCAATAAAAATCTTCTTCCTCGATACTTTCAGGTCTGGCACCACAGCGGTGTCAAATCATATCAGATGCA
>CDEZ01017543.1:0-19428 GCA_000826365.1 Acanthamoeba royreba | reverse complement strand
CTGCCGTGCTTGCGTGGGATCTTTCTGGGCTTGAAGAGCTTCATGCCCAGCTTCTCGGACACGAAGTCGGGATGCTCCAGCTGCCGCAGAGCCATGAACAGAGTCTTGATCCGCTTGGTCTTGTTCGTACTTCCTGTTCGAGGTAAGAAAAGAAAGAGTGAGACCAGTACAGGCGCAGAAGAAACAGCAACGGTGAGCAGCTCTGAGAAGAGGTGCAGTAGTAGTCTAAACAGCTGATGAAAACGTACCGAGCCACTTGCCAGCAATATACTTGATACCGAAGGCGTTGAAAACCAGCTGCATGACTTGGGACGACAAAGGATACAACCGACCTTCGGGCAGGGCAAACAACTGCACCGTACACTTCTTATAGCTGAACCGGATGGATTCCCTGATGAATCGAAGAGGGGAGAAATGGTTGAGATTGCGTGTGACACGATCCCCTGGTCAGGTGAGCGTACGTGATGCAATGGCCCTTATATCTGTCAATGTAGAAGCTGTTCTTTTCGCAATCCTTCTGCGCCGCTATCACGGCGTCCGAGAGGGTGGGACCCTTTCCGTATCCCCAGCCAGCTCGACCAGCACCTGTTAAGGGGGAGAAGGCACAAAAGACGATTAGCTCACAACATCCAACGGATTCCTTGATTACGAAGCCTGTCCCGAACCATTTCCGTCGATCACTGTGGCAGAGAAAGAGAAGATACGACCTCCCTTGGTCGTTTTTGTGTGCCTGCCCACGTTCAAGACTGATCAGGAGACACATGGAAATGAGTTAGCGCACTGGCTACATGCAGACTTCAGAATGGTAGGCAAGGATGCCGTACTGTGCGAGTTGCCAGAGCCGGCAAGCGCAAAGTGATTCTTGAACTCATTTTCGTCGTACTCGTAGTCCAGGTGGTAGGGCGAGTCCGCGTCCCACGAGCCCTGCAGCGTGCGCGAGTAGTCGTCGTACCCGTCGCCCTCGTACTCGTCCACATGCGGATACCTGTGCGTCCCACCAACGCGGCCATATTAATCATTTTTCCTTTTTCACGTAATATTCAAGAATTTGTCCAAATTAGGAAATAAAAATAATAATCAAATCAAAAAAGAATTAAAAAACATTAATTTGTCACAATTTTTGGATGAAAGAGGTCAGTACCAGTAGGGCACATTCTTGCCGTTGTTGATTTGGGCTTCGACATCGTTGTAATCGCTGAGGGGAGCCACAATTTGGGACCACTTGACGTCCCGTTCCTCCTCCCGGGCGCGGCGCCTGCGCTCCTGGCGCGTGAGGACCTCCTTGGGCTCGTCCTCTTCCTCGTCCTGCTCACCACCACCAGAGGCCACGGACCGGCGCCGGCCGGTGCTGAGCAGGCCGGACAAGGCATCGTCGTCATCGTCCTCGCCGTCATCGTCATCCTCATCAATGTCGGCAGTCTCGCCCAGCAGGTCCGTGTGGTCGACGCTGAATTTCTTTGCCAGGCGGCCGGCCGCCTTGCCCAGCCCGCGGCCGCTGCCGAGGCCATCGGATGCCGGCCGGCTGGTGGCGAGGCCGATGATGCGCTCCCACTTGTCCTCGGCGTCCTCCTGGTCAAAGGCGTAATCCTCCGGGTCGAGGCTCAGACTCTCGTCCTGATCTACAAAGATGGCAGAGGAGGCCTGCTGAGGCAGGAGGCTGTCCTTGGCAAAGCCGCCCTCCCCCGCCTCGGCAGATGTCGAAGATGAAGAAGAAGATGGGGATGAAGAAGACGCCTCCGAGGAAGATGAAGAAGATGAAGAGGAAGAAGAAGATGAAGAATTATGCCGTCTCGACAGGCCGGCACTACGCAGGAGCGGACCCACACCACCATTATTTATCAGCAGGGCTGAAGCGAGGCCAGTCCGTCGGTGGAGAATGCCACAAAGGGGGCGTGACCCCTCCCGGGCAAAGGTGGCGCCGCCCCTATGAGCGCCAGATGTCTGCGGCAGCAGTGAAATGCGCCGCATTATGTGTGTGTAGAGAGAGCTGATTCCCCCCTTGTTGATTTTCGATTTTTGAGATCAATAGAAAAAGAAAATATTTTTTCCTAAAACATGAAAAGGGAAAAACATTTTCTTTTCATTTTTTGGCCAATACAAGGAAAGACTTTCAGCTTCGTGTGGGCCGACCTCGCTGTACTCGTGGTCTACTACTACTACTACTGCTAGATGAAGCGGCCTGCGAGGAAGAAGCCTCGCCACCATGATCCTCGTCACCATCTCCCGAAGCTGCAGGCTCTGTGGAAGCTGCGTTTCGCTGTTCAGCCTTCTCCATTTCCTGTACGATCAAGGGATCTAACGGCTCTCCGAACATCGCAGCGACGTGTCTGCAATCACGGTGAGTCGTCATGCACGCGTGAGAAATAAGATCAAGTTGAAGTGAGAAAACGAAAACGTACCGCATGATTTCAACTTTATCCACTTCCACTAAGGCCCGTCCACCCCAGCGATATTCGAAAACTGGAGCCCCGCTGGTGTTCACCCGGCCAGCAATTCTCTGTCTATTTATGTACCTAGGAATACGTTCAATTCTGGTTAGTTATGTATCCATCCCATAGATCAGTGATAATGTACATTTCTTTGACGAAATAGTCTATTAGCTTTTTCCAGTCCTTCAAAACAGGATCTGGCCTGTCCTCGTCGAGGCCAAGCTTGTTGAGGCTTGCAAATAACAGGTCTAAAGAGATTGTACACTTTAAGTCAAATGAACGTTAACCATCAGACGAGGGAAATCGGTCACCTGACTCAATCACACCATCGGAAAGTGTGATCAATGTGAGGATTGTGTGAAGCAGAACGGTTTGATTCGCAAGCTGTGAAGATTTCAAAACACGAAACAAATTTGCTGCACGTTAGTTCTCAAAACCATTGATGAAAAGGTGGAAAAGAGCAACACACCCCTTGATCAGTGCCACTGGTCAGCACAGCTTTAGCCTCCTTTCGATACATGTTTTTCAGAATATAGACACCTGTGCCTCCTTTGACTCCTGCTCACAAATAGTCGTGAGTGACTCCATCAAGTACGCAGAATGGATGATAGAATCCATGTTTACCCAACTCGGCATTTTCAGTCCTTATGCGTGGTACTTCGACGAGCTCGTACCCAAAGATATCCTTGAACCTCTTCTGCGCCTGCCGAACCAGTTGTGTTAGGCAACTCAACAGCACAAAAGGGAAAGAAAAAGCCTTAAAATACCTCCGCTATCAGATGAGAAGTCAGATGGCTGCCCTTGTATTCGGCCAGCACCTTCGCCGTGATGTCTGCTCGCTTGAGCGGATGCTTTTTGTGATCAAGGAAGAGCGCCAGCCGCATGAGGTCGCCTACCAGCTTCTCCCTTTGCTGTTGTTTGTTTTCCAAACGTATCGACAGATCATGAGTCGTCAAGCTCTTCAAGGGACAAGACCGATATACGCACCTCCCGAGAAAGGCCGTCCCACTTCTTGGCCTTGTCGCCCTGGTCCGCCGCGTCACCGTCCTCGTCATCCGCTTTTCGTCTGCGTCGTGTTGTGGTCTTCTTTTTGTCCCCTCGGCCGGCAAAATCCTCACGATCATCCTCCTAAATAATTGCCATTATAAATGGTGATGTGAATTCAAATCCATTGAAAGATGGAAATACCTCGCCCTCTGAATCCCTTTTGGTTCGTTTGCGTCCGCGCTGCGACATTGGCACAATAAGATTGGCCGTTACGGCACGGAAAAAAAAAGGGATATAAAAATAAAAACAAGTTTTCAAAATTTGTTCAAACGGGGGTAATTTGGAAACGCGATTTCAACTATTTCAAACATTTCATCGAAGGCCATGCAGGGAAACGGCATGCGGAGAAATGGGTGCGTGGAATTCGGGGACACTTGGCAGAAAGGGCGAGTAGGAATGGGGAAAGTGGAAAACCCCGCTGGAACCCCGTGAACCTCCGGGAGTACCATGGCGGGAACACCGCGACGGCGTTGCCTAACTGGCGGCGCGGCTGCGGCGCTAGCTTCAGTTCAGCTCGGATTTCGTCATTCCTGCCTTCTTACACTGACAGAAGAAGCACTTCACGTCGGCCATTTGTGTTGACATTTACTTTTGTGTCTTCTTCGCCCGAACCACACAACCCCCCCTTCACTACCCCAAGATCCCTCCCCCCCAGGCACCACATGCTCTTCATCTGCCCCAAGAACAACAACTCCAACCGTAAGCAGATCGCCATTTTTAAGAACTACGCATATCGCAATGAGAGAGAAGCCTACCATTCGTTCGTCCTCGACCAAGCTAAAGAAGATGAGCATCCAGGACCTTGTCCGACCTGCCCCTGTCAACTACATCGTCCCTAATCTCTTCCTCGGAGACAAGCACGCCGCTGCCGATCGCATCGAGCTGCAGCGTCTCAAGATTACCCACATTGTCAACTGCGCCAGAGACCTGCCGGACTCCTTCGTGCCAGTGGCCAGTCCACGAGTGTCATCGTCGTCGTCATCTTCATCCTCGTCCTCCTCGTCGTCCTCATCGTCGTCTTTCTCTTTGTCGTCCTCCTCCAGCCCGACATTAGAAATTCAGAGTGACGAGGAAATGTGCGACGCATCGGACGACTTCTTCAACTCCGATGAGGACCGCGCTGCCGCCACGACGACTACCACCACGACCACGACCATCACTACGATTACCTCTTCGTCGTCGTCGTCGTCGTCGTCCTCCTCCTCCTCCATCACCTCTATCACCTCTTCGTCCTCTGTTCGTCCTTTGGAGGAGCAGGCGGAAACAGACGAGGAATGGAGTCCGGTGGCGTACCACAGGTGCGAGCTGGTGGACTCCTCGCGCTCGGAGGAGGCGTTCGAGGAGTCGCTGGAGCGGGTGTTTGCCTTCATCGACGCAGCGATGGCAGCGGGCAACAACGGCGTGGTGCTCATTCACTGCTGCGCGGGACGCAGCCGGGCACCGGCGGTGATGACGGCCTACCTGATGTACCGCTACCGCTGGCCGCTGGAAAAGGCCTTCTCGCTCGTCTGCCAGGCGCGGCCCGTCGTGTGCCCCAACCGCGGCTTCCTGCAGGTCCTCCTCCGCCTGGAGAAGCGGCTGCTGGGCGCCAACTCGATGCGACTCCGTCACAACGGACACCACCACACCCTCGTCGCGCTGGACGGTCGATCCAAGAAGCTCGCCCTCTACTAAGACGCGGCCATCGAGAAGCCTACCTACGAGCTGCATCTCACCACCCTTCGGACCGGTTGATCGTGACTACAACACACACGGCTTATTTATTGTGATCATCGTCATCACCATTTTCTTCTCTACTTGCCGTGCCTGGTGGCACGTCGGTCGGCCGAAGGGGAGGCCTCTCGCTGTTGTACCATCATGCTCTTTCCTGTTACTGCTGCTGTATCGGAATGTACATACACGTTTGCGTTATCCTTGTCTCCTTCTTCCTGTGTCAGGCCACGACCACCGGGCCGAGGTCGATAACTGACGAAGGGTGGCAGTCGTTGATTGGGATTGAGCTTTTTGATCCAGCCCAGCGTGGAGGTTGAGGGAGATCCGACTCACTTCCATGTGTCCCTTTCCCTCTGACACTCGACATCAATCGTCACAGTGTTTGGTGAAGACGTAGAAATACCACACGCCAGCCTCTTCTTCCTGGTGTCGCTTATCGCTTCGCGGCACGGGCACCTGCTCTCGTACGACGCGCCACCGTTTGGACCGAGCCGTCCACGTCCGCCCATCCTCCTCTTTCTCTGTTTGCTCACTTTCTTCACCGTCGATCAGCTCATCGTCCACGCACTCGGCCCGATCGTCTCCAAAGCTGCGAATATTGCACGTCATCGAACCAGCACTAAGGAAGGCCAGACACAATCACTTACCTGCACAGCACCCACCGGCCTCCTGGCCTCAGCACACGATAGACCTCCTTGGCCATTGCCAGAGCATTGTTCTGCCACTCGCTCGATGACATGATTGCATCCAGCGTGCCCTTGTCGATGGCCACATCCATGCTGCAATGCATGTGTCCTCCGTTCCATCAGCAAGTGTACGAATGTACATTCGCTTCAATCATCAAGTGAGGTTAGAGAAGGACGGGGCACAGGACCAACCTGGAAGTGGCAAGGGAGCTCATGCAAGTGACGTCCATGACCAGCCACCGGAGGTGCGGGCACGATTCGCGCGTCCTTGCTCGCATCCTCTCGATGACCAGAGGTGAAAAGTCCACATTGGTGATGTTGTGGTAGCCCACGGCGTAGAGTCGCTCAGTCAACCTTGAGCTGCCGCACCCCAGCATCAACAGTTCGGGCCCACCTGTACTCGTGTGGCTGTCGTCACCCGGCTCCGCGGCCGGAAGGCAGCGCAGGAGCCGCGGCATCAGGTCATCGACACCAAAGTACCAGTCGTACGGTGTCAGCTCGCCCTCTGGTACTTCCAAGCCGCTCAGGCTGTTGGCGGCTGTTTCTACTCCCTCATGCAGCTGGGCGGCGCTTTCCTCTCGCGTAGTAGAAAGGAAGCGGCGGTAGAAGCGTTCCCAGTGCTGCACCGACCCGAAGTCTTCTTCATCCATACCAAATGCTTTTCGTTTGTCCAAAAAATTTTGTGTTCTCTCTGAAATTTCACAAAACAAATAATTTGGAAATTAGCAGAAAATTTGCGAAAGTGTTGACAATGCCTAAAACTCTCTGATTTCTCCAAGCATTGGTCGCGCAGCTCGGCAGGACGCGTGCGGGGGAAGGGGGTAGCTGCCATGCCCATCAGTACATGGGGCTCGTGGCTGCAAGCAGCTGGCAAAGTCAGTGATATCGACATGGGCTCGTATTCTTCAGGTTGAAATCCTTGCTCGCCTGGTTGAGTTTGGGGCAACGACACCAGTAGTGGCCTCCCTTGTCATACCCACAAGTCTAGTTACCCAAGTGCCAGCCATCAGCACACCTCTACACCATCCCACAAAGAGAGCTCTCCTCAGGCGCAGAGAGAGTGCGCACGCGCCATCAACCTAAAGTATTTTTAAGAAGGTGAAGCAAGAAGAGCAATGATTGCTGGAGAGGCAGACCATTCTGTGGCCAAGTTCTACACCAACCTCTGGCTCAACGCGCTCATCGGTGGGGTCACCTTCCTCACCTTTTGCGTACTGCACAGGTTTGGCCCTTTCGGCCTTCGTCGGTACACCAACCACATTCATGATGAGGTTGTCTGATGGTCGAGACCAGCCTAACGATGAGGAACCTACTATCTTCTTCACTTAGGTTCTTCAACCCGTATCGTCGACGGCAATTGCAAGAGGGCCGGCATGCTGAGGACGCTGTAGCAGCAGCTGCATCTGCTTCAGTAGGAGACGCCGAGTATTACGATGGTGGTGCATCAGGTCAAGAGGCCGACACGAGCTTCCTTCATTGGGCCTGGCGAGCCCTGTGGTACAACGACTATTATCTGAATTGATTGCCACAGGGTTGGTGCTCATCATCATCATCATAACTCCAGGTTGCGAGAGGCAGACGTACAGGAACGCCATGGAGAAGACGGGGTCATGTACATTCGCTTCCTCCGGTTGGTCACGATGCTGAGTTTCGTGATGATGGTCCTCAGCTGTGCTATCCTGCTTCCCATCCACATCACGGCCTCTGATGATGAACCCACCCAGCGGCGTACGTTATCGATCGTCTTGCATGCCTTCTACTGTACTTGAGGCCCGACTAAGACGGACGTCTGTCTACAGAGGACATGGGAGTGTTGACCATGGCCAACATTCCTAAGCGCTCGGATCGATACATTGCGCACATTGTGCTGACCTATGTCTACTCTTTCATCTTCTATGGAGTGATCGCTTGGACCTTCAAGCGTTACGCTGCATTGAGAGAGTCTTATTTCGCAGCAAACTGTGTTCGAGCCTACACTCTCCTTGTTCGCAACGTCCCCGCGGAGCTGCGCAGCAAGAAAGTGCTCACAAGGTGGTTCGAGTCGCGGCTAAATGTTCCAGTTGTGGCGGTCAACTTCGTGTGGAACACCAATCGACTGGATTCGCTCAAGAAGGAACGGAAGAGGCTTAAGACGAAACTAAAGAAGGCCGTTATGAGGGAGGAGCAGAGTTCCTTCAAGACTTTCACTCGTCGTGGGTTCTTCGGTATCTGTGGCGAAAAGGTACCGATTGTACGGAATGGTGATGAGTTGAAGGTATGTATGCTCACATTCATATTCCCTCCTTCAGGTGGAAGCCGTTAGCTATTACAAGCAGAGAGTTGAAGACTTGACCATCGAAATCAATCACATGGAGCAGAATAAGAACAGGTATACTACCATCGAAGAGAAAGCTGAGTGTTTAACTTGTGACTGAAAGGATCTCTTGTTCAGGACGATGGATCGGGGCGACGCAGGCTTCGTGACCTTGTCAACATCGTTGTTCAACAAAATGAAAATGGTTCCCTTCATCAATCCGGCTAAGATGACGATCTCTCCTGCTCCCTCCCCGAGTAAGTGCCCATCCTAGCGTAATGCTTTCTCTAGTCTGCTGAAATATATATCATCTGCCTGTAGGTGATGTCAACTGGAAGCAGCTTCACTACGGCTACGTCTCTCACTTGTGCAAAATGGCGGTCATAACAGTAATCCTAGCGGTCATCTGTCTCGGGTGGACGATTCCGCAGACATTCATCGTTTCTCTGGCTCATCTCTCCTCGCTTCAGGGGGTATGAGTCTTCCCATAATAGGGAGACGAAGAATACCAATTACTCACAGATCTTTCTGCAGGTTCCCCACTTTGAATGGATTGCGGACTCCATCACGGCGGGGCTTGGCCCTTCCGGCGAGGCTATACTGGAGGGCTTCCTCCCTGCTGTCATCATCACGATTCTCTTAATTCTCGTGAAAGTCTTCTTCAGATGGACATACACGCATTGGGGTGGCCTGGAAAGCTATTCGAAGGCAGAGTGGTATGCCATGCTCATGTATTCCTTCTTCCTCGTGTTGAACGTTTTCCTTGTCATCGGCGTGGAGGGCACGTTCTTCCAATCTCTGGTAAGAGATACCCTCTTGAGGGGTAGGTGAAAGTGTTACTGCTGACCGTCTTCTCCTTTCCATTCAAGGCACAACTGATCGACGAACCTAGCGAAACAGTGTCGCTGCTCGCAAACGCGCTTCCCCAACAATCTCTCTTCTTCACCATCTTCATCATGGTCCAGCTAGGCCGGCTGCCGTTCCGTCTGTTCCAAGTGCTCCGCATGCTGTGCTGCGCTTGCCGATACGTGTTCCTCGCTCGACCGATCACCCCGGAAGAGGTAAGTACCGAATAAGCAGGGGGCGTGCTTTGTGTTTCTAACCACAATTCTCCACTGTAGAGGTACGCACTGCTGACCGCGGGCAATTTCGACTTCATGGGTGGCTACGGCGATGGCCTCCTCATCTTCACCATCACGCTTTGTTATAGCGTCATGGCTCCTCTCACCTGCATATTCGGCTTCCTCTTCTTCGCCTTTTCAATGCTCATCGACGGCTACAACCTGACTCGAAGCACCGACCAGAAATGGCAGGGCGGCGGCAAGGCATTCTCCTTCGTCCTCCATCACCTGATGGTCTCCTTCCTCATCTTCCAGATCGTGACGATCGCCATCCTGGGGCTCAGTGAGTACTCAGGAGGCGTAGCGCTGGTGCCACTGCCCCTATTCACAGTGGCGCTTTGGTTCATCCTCCACTTTGGCTGGTCACACGTCATCAACCATGGTCCCTTTGAGGCTGCCTGCGAGATGCGCTGGCGCGATGCCCTCAGCGAGGATCAGATGAAGAACACCTACTGCCACACTCTAGCTCTCGATGCCTCCCATTCGCCTCGTGAACCGTTCATCGCCGGGAAGCGTGATGATGAAGAGGAGCTCAGCTTGAGCCGAGAGTTTGAACTTCAGCATCTGCGATTCGCCACGGGCGCCTTCCTTGAGGAAGAAGCTCCTCCAGAGGAGCCAAGCGCCAGCACGCTAGACGAGCGTTAGAATTACTTTTCCTTCTTCTCCGATGCACGTGGATTGTACAGTCCTCCTCCCCCCCCCAGCCAATACTGTTGTTGTAGCTACTTGGATAACCAAGTTTTATGATTCTCACTCCCCTAGCATCACTCCTGATTCGATATGTGCGTTACGTGTGCATGAGTAGTAGAGCATTTGGATTCGGATACTAGGTCCTTTAGAGCTTGTTCTTCTGAGGGGGATAGACCCACTGCTGGCCGATCTGTGCAGCAATGTGGTGGAACCTATCCGCGCCAAAGTACATCTGGGCCTGCGATCACAACAGAATTAAGCACCAACACCAACCGAACACAAGCGCGTCACTTAGTCATACTCAGCTCTGCAGCAGAGCGTATAGGGAGCACCTTCTCCTTGGGTTCACCTACACGTCTTACAAAGAAGATAGGAGCGCCAAACGCGCCGCGCTGAAGCGCCTCATCAGTGGTGGCTTTCAACTCGGCCTTGATCTCCTCCGCTGGACATATTCACCAACCACACCATCAAACATGGTGAATGCTTGATCACATCATCATCGCCACCACCACCACCACCACCACTCAAAGATGAAGAAGAGTCCCTGCACACCTTGGGCCTTCTCGAGCAAGGAAGCGGCCTCCTGTGCAGTGCAGCCAGAAGCGACGAGGGCGGCGCTGACCACCTGCGGGTCGGCGATGTCGCCGTCCTCCTCCCAATAGACCTGCCACATGCGCTTGGTGGCAGCGCGCAAGCGGGCCTGCGGGTCGCTGCCGCCGCGCGAGCGGTCATGAAGGTGGAGAGCGGTCAGGACGCGCTGGGCGAGGAGCGTCGAGGCGGGGAAGCGCGAGGGCACTCGCACGCGGCCGCCCATTACGCTAAAGTAGCGGGGCAGGTCGTGGCGCATCATGTAGGCGCCCTTGGCAGGTATCGTGATCGGCGGCTTGTTGCCCGCCGCGTGCATGATACCGCCCAGGAAGAAGGGTCGTAGGACAACCGAGTCGATGGCGTCGCGCCACTCGCCGGCCTGCAGCCGCAGGAGCTCGTCGAAGGCGAAGTAGGAGTACGGACTCACCACATCATAGAAGAACTCCACCACAAACTTGGCCGAACCACCGTCGCGTGCGCTTGGCGTCGTCATCGCTGGAGCTTCGTGCGTGCTTGCTGCTACCAAACTAACGAGAGGAAAATACAGCTTCCTTTTGAGAGCTGATGGAATTTGAAATTTCACATGCTTCCTGTGCTATGGCTGTTTTAAATGTTTCGTACGTTCAACAAAAGGATTTCTTTTTCGAATCTTCAACTCTCATCTTCAAAACCCTAATCCTTGGGTCATATCAGTACAATACAATCCCATACAATGGCCACCCAGTCACTGTGGGACAAGACCAAGGAGAAGGCCCAAAAAACCCTCATCGGCGCTCACGATGCGGTGCTGGGGCCTCTCACCACCTCCAAATTCCTCGCCGAAGGCGTACTCACTCCCGAAGAGGTATATACCTCGACCCTACCCAGATGCATTTTCCATTTGAGTTAATTTAGATTGAACCAATTTTTTTTGTCATCAAAAAAAATCTAGTTCGTGCAAGCCGGTGATTTGCTAGTCTACAAATGCCCAACATGGCGTTGGTACTTACGTACCCCCCTTTCCCTTCATTATTATTTTTTTTCCATCGCATAGCACCTGTTTAATGACTCGAAAAAATAATTAAAAATCTCTTCAAGATACAATTAGAATTTTTATCACAAAAAGGCTCCTCTGACATATATCTGTGGGGTTCAATCATAGGGAGGGTGGTGACCCAGCCAAGAGGGTGTCATATCTGCCTAAAGACAAACAATTCCTTATTACTCGCAAAGGTGCGTGTTTTTATACTTTATTATTAGAATTATTATTAGCATTCTATCTGATCGTCTGATTCCGACCGGAATCAAACTTGCTCATAAATTTGGTGCTTCCAGTGCCTTGCTTGATGCGTGCGAGTGCTCTGGAGAAGTCGGCCAACGATGCACAGAACAAAGAGGTCGAAATCGACGGTGACGAGGTTAGTGCAGTCCTTTCTCTTTCCCTCATTTTAGGGGTGTATTTTTGGTTCAGCGAAGATTTGTTTTCATTTTTGGGCTTATTTTAATATTTGTTGAAATGCAAAATTTAACATATTCTTATATTTAATGAACAAATACTATTTGCGTCAATGAATGACTCACAACCATGCATTAACATTTAGGGTTGGGTTGAGACACACGTTGGCTTTGGCAAAGATGAAGCCGAGATTCCAGAAATCCCCACAGAAGCGGAGGAAAATGGTTCGAGTTGTGCCTCTTCTTGGCTTGGCGTGACAGTGGTCTGCATTGGTACTGATGAGGAATGTGCCATGTGAACCACAGAGCCCGAACGGTCAGCCCCAGCGGACGATGCTGAGGATGAGATACCTGATATGGAAGAATTTGATGGTGACAACCTGGAGGACGAGGATCCAGTACGCTTCAGTCTTCTAAGAAATAGAGAAGGGGAATACGAAATACTTATACCCAATTATTAGGCGGCATTGAAGAAGACCGCCGAAGAGCAAGAATCAGACCTCATTCTTAAGACGCGTACGTATGATATTTCGATCACGTACAGCAAGTACTACCAAACGCCGATGGTGTGGCTCTTCGGCTATGATGAGGTAAAATCGCTTCATTTTATTGTACAATCTAGAACGCATCAACTTAGAGTTGCTTTTGATTGACTGACGCAGAACGGTAATGCACTTCCGCCGAAGGAGGTCTTCAAGGATATCAGCCAGGATCATGCGCAGAAGACCGTCACGATAGATACGCACCCACACATGCAGGTTTGTATATTTTTGGCCCTCCAGCGTTCCCGTAGAACAATCACGAATTTATTTCATCAATTGATCACCAGACTTCGTCCGCCTACATTCACCCATGTAAGCATGCGGCTGTGATGAAGAAGATCATCAACAGACAGTCCGAATGTGGCAAAGACCCTCGCGTGGATCAGTACCTTAGCCTGCCTTTTCGTTAGGAGCATTTGGTAGAGAGTTTCTAATGAACGACACGTGATGATGAACAGGTACCTGTTCCTTTTCCTCAAGTTCCTCTCGGCCGTCATTCCCACGATCGAGTACGACTACACGATGGAGATCGAGAGTTGAATGGTGTGGGGTCTTGCTCTTCCTCACTTGTCCCCAAAGCCTTCCCTGTTTCGATAAAAATGTTTCAATTTCGTAAGTTGTTTCAGTCGCGTTTTGTGTTTCGGAAAGCTTTTTCGGACATTTATTGCGTGCGCTTTGATTTCGGATTGGCTCAATCGCAACCCAACAACAAGCGCAACGCCCCAACAAGAAGCTGACACCACCAACAGCTTTTGGTTGAGAGTGTGTGAGGTGTGAGTGTGCTAAGTACTGTCCTTCAGTGTGGGAGAGGAGGAACAGGATGAGTAAGAAGCCATTCAGCCCGTTCCAGGCGCTCGACCAGAAGCGGCGCGAGGAGGAGGAGGCCATGCGCCGCGCCATGGAGGCCCGCATACGCAGCCGTGAGACTGGTGGTGGCGGCGGCGGTGCTTCCTCATCTACGGAGGTCGTCCCCCCTTCGTCATCTTCCGCCGCCAGCGAAGAGGCGGAACGCCGCAGGCGGGAGGAGGAAGAGCGCAGGCGACGCGAGCAACAACAGGCGGCCGCGTCTCGTCTGGCCCAGTCGCCCGCCGTCGAAGCCAAGGTGGAACCTCTTGCTCCGGGTGTTCCGCGTGAAGGTGCCCCATTCCCATCCCATTTAATGTCCTTTTCTCCTACTTCCCCATTTCCTTCCCCCCATCCCATTTATTCAATCATTGAAAGAAGAGGGAAAAAATATAATTTTACAATTCTAAATCAAATCTCCATTTGAATTTGTTTTAAACTTTATTATCAATCGAATGATTTTTTGGCCTTTTTGATTCTTTGTGTCTCGATCTTCCTATTTCTCATGTGAGTTGTTTTGTGGGGACCCAGACGAGATGAAGTACGTGGCGCAGGTGCGGCAGCAGAAGGTCTCCAATCCGTTCTTCGAGATGGACAAGAAGAGGAAGGAGGAAGAGGAGCGCATGCGCCGGATGATGGAGTCCCGCTTCAATCGTTCCGACCAAGCGGACCAGCCTGCGGCGTCAGGCAGCAGCGGTCTGGCAGCTGAGCGTGAGCGTGAGCAGGAACGGGAGAGGGAGAGGGAGAGGGAACGAGAGAAAGAAAGGGAGAGGGAGAAGGAGAGGGAGAGAGAGCGCGAGCGAGAGAAGGAGAGGGAGAGACGCGAGCGCGAGGTTGAGAGGGAGCGAGAGGAAGATGCCAAGAGGAGGAGAGCTGAGGAAGAACGTAAGGAACGAGAGGGCAGGGAGCGCGCCAAAGAGGCGAGCAAGGTTGATGAGGATGAGAGGAGAAGGATTAAGGAATCCGCCGATAGGAAGGAACGCGAGCGTGCCGAAGCGAGGAAAAGACTAGACGAAGAGGAGGAAGAGCGCCATAGGGAGGAGCAGGAACGAGAGAGGAAGCGCAAGGAGCGGGACGCGGAAGAGGAGAAACGGAGGGAGCAGAGTGATCGCAGGATGAAGGAGAACGAGGAAGAATGGAAGCTGTACTTCGAGGAAAAGAACAATAAGAATGAAGAACGCAAGCTGAAGGAAGAAGAAGACGAAGAGAAATGGCGAGAGGAGGAAGAACTCCTCCGCGAGGAACTCGAGGTAAGCAACTTGCGATTCTACCTTTTATGCCGAATGATTATTGATGGACTTGTACATTCGCCGCTCATAGGAGTCCGAGGAACCTGCAACGAAGCGTAAGAAGTGGCAGCAACTCATCAAAATGTTGGAACGCGAGGCTGAAGAACAAGAGAGGCACTTGCTTAGCGCTCACACGATGCTATTCATATCTTGTACTCATACATGACATTTTTCCCTTCGTGCTACGTATCTCGGAACAGGTTCTGGAGCGAAGATGAGAAGCTCATGAAGGAGGATCGCGAAAAGGAAAGGAAAAAGTTGCTGGAGGATGAACGACGGTGGGAGCACGAAGAAAAAGAATTAGAGAAGGAGTTTGATAGGAAGAAGGAAAGATGGGAAGAAGAGGAGGACGAAGACGAAAGACAGATTGAAGACGCGGAGGAAAGGCTGGAACGTCTTGAGGAAGAATTGCTAGAATTGGAGGACGAATTGGAAGACGAAGACTATGGTGGCAGCCGGGTACCGCAGCCTGCTTTCGTATTGCACTGGCACTGGCGCTTCTTGCATAATCCCATACGCGATTAGGCCAGTACAGTGGTATCACAAGATTAACGTATGCAATTTTGTATTCAGGCTCGTCAAGGTGCATCCGATGAAGAAGATGGGAATGATGAGGATCTTGATGTGCGGAGGAGATCTAGCGAGAGGCACCAGTCTAGCAGAAGCTACACGGTAATACTCAGCTTCGCGCACTACTTCCTTCCTTGCTATTATTGCATTTGTGGTTTCGTCACGGTAGTAATTTTTCGTTCCGTGCGGCAGGATGAGGATGACGATTTGGAGGAAGACGAGGAAGATCACGAGTCCGATAACGAGGACCTAGACGAACTCCGAAGAATGGAGGAAGAGATCAGAAGGTTGGAAGAAGAAGAGGAGGAGCTGAACAGGAAGAATGCCGAAAAGAGACAGAAGGAAGCCGCCGAGGAGGAAGAATTCAAGAAACTTGATGAGGAACTCATGCTTCGCGAGAAGCAAGAGAAGCTCCAAACCAAGGATGATCTGAAGAAGATCAAAGGACAGCAGCGGGAAGAGGAGCTAAGGAGGCTCGAGGAAGAGGTTAAGAAGATCCAAGCTGAAAGGGAGCGGCAGTTGGAGATCGAGCGACAAAAAGACCGAGAGCGAGAGGAGCAGCGGGAGAGAGAGCGTGCGGATCGGCAGCGACAGTGGGAGCTTGAGAAAACGCTGCGTGCGGAGCGTGCACGACAGGAGAAGGAAGCGGCCGAGGCACTTGAGCGCGAGCGTCTAGAGAAGAAGGCTAACGAAATGGCCGCCATAAAGCAGGTAACCAGCGCTAAGAAGGCTTTCAATCCGTTCTTGGAGATGGAAAAGAAGAAAAAGGAGGAGGAGGAAGCATTCCGGCGTGCTATGGAAGAGAAGATAAGGAAGCGAGAAAATGAAAAGACTTCCAATCCTCCGTCAGCAGCAACGAAAGACCAGCCGTCCTCAGCGTCTCTATCATCATCGTCATCACCATCAGCAGCAGCAGCAGCAGCAGCAGCATCATCGTCCTCAACAACAACGGCGGTACAGTCAGTGCAGCCGTCATCTGAGACCTCCAAACCCTCAACCAGTTATCGCGAAGAATCCAACCGTAGCAGCTACGGTTCTCTACGCGAGAGCAGTGGAAACGATAGTAGCCCTTCCACAGGCCCCACTACCGCAGAGTCTGCGAGCTCAACAGGAAGCCAGCCTGCTAAGGTACACCCATGCATTTATTTGAGGGCCACTCATTTGTCCCTCATTCTAAGATTTTCTGTATGTCTGTCCACAGCCTGTGAAGCGCTCATTCACGGATCCGTGTGAAGTGTGCGGAGAGCGCGTGTACTTTAGCGACCGTCTGTCAGCCGACGGAAAACTGTTCCACAAAAAGTGTTTCCGCTGTGCGCACTGTAACAACATGGTCAAGCTCGGCAATTATGCCTCTCTGGAGGGCAAGCTATACTGGTACGGATCTGTTCTATAGAGCGCAGCACAGCCCGGCTTCTTTTCTCACTTGCTGTTGCTACCACCAGCAAGCCGCACTTCAAGCAGCTTTTCAAATCCAAGGGCAACTACGCATCTGGCTTTGGTGGAGAGACGCCGGTCGAGAAGTGGAACAGGGAGCATGCTTCCTCTACCGCTCCGGCTCCTGTTTCCGATGTCGCATCCGCTAGCAGCAATGATTCCTCTCAGGAAGATAATAGTCCTGTCCCATCGCCTACTCCCGAGAGGTGGTTTCTCCTTTCTTCATACGAACGAAGAATCTGGACCGACTTAACGTTGTTGTTGTTGTTGTTCAGGGCGGCTAGCGTAGCAGAGGAATCTAGCAAAAAACAGGAGCCCCCCGTTGTGAGTAAGGAGGTTCCCAAGAAAGAAGACACAGCTAAGGGCACGTCTGGATCAGCTGGTGGTACGTTATGGTGTTTTCATACTGCACTCCACCGGAAGGTACTAAACCCTTCATGTTTACGTTTGGAACCAAAGGCAATATTGGCGAAGACGCCTCTTACGAGGATGACGAACGCACTATATTCGTGGACTACATGATGGACACCTTCCGCCGAGACCGCCGGGTTCGTAAGCAATTGCTTCTTTCGTCGGACAGTGACGAGATCTTCCGCGTACTTGCCGACGGTGTCATCATGTGGTATGTTTTCCGTTTCCATTCCTCTCTACCTTATATCACTCTAAGGGATCTTGATCTTTTTTTTTTTTCACCGCAGTAAATTCATGAATGCGCTTGTGCCTGATGCTCTCGATGAACGTGTCATCAACTCCTCTCCGTCGGGCGATTCCCAAATCGTACGTCAAGCCGCTTCCTATTCCCTTCCAAGGCACGCTCACGCCCTAACATCGCGCGCAAAAAGGAGGAGAACTGGAATCTGTGCTTGAATTCAGGCAAGGCCATCGGATGCCGTGTGAATGGAATCTCCATGGATGACCTCATGGACGGCAAGTCACAGGCTTTGCTACGGCTTGTGTGGGAAATCATCAAGGTTCTACACTTGTCATTTATATGCTGCGTTACTTCTGACCTGACCTTGGCCGCATGGATGGTGTAATCCTCCTTCTCTCCTCGTGGCACAGGTGAGCCTCACGACCAAGATTAGAAAGAACCGATCGCAACTCCAGCCATTGATCCAAGACGATGAAGAGCTGCGGGATGTCGCCTCGCTGGCGCCGCACGACATTCTGGTACGGTGGATCAACTATCACCTCAAGAAGGCCGAGCATCCGAGGACCGTCCGTGCTCTCACTCCCGACCTGAACGACTCAGTGGCTCTCACCATCCTCATTAACTCGTTGGCCCCTCGTCGATGCGACAAGCGTGCATTGGAGACGGATGACCTGGTGGGCAGGGCCAAGCTCGTCATAGACAACGCGAGCAAGCTCGACGTTCCCAAGGTTGCCACTCCTGGAGCCATAGCCGGAGGTCACTTCCGCATGACCTTCTCACTTGTTGGCCACCTGTTCACTCGTGAGTGAACAAGTGGGAACACTGTCACACAACCTTTTACTATTATTCCAAGCTGGCTGCAATGCCTGGCTACTGAGTGGCGTAGCAATACAGCTGGATGTCATCAAGGAGGATGGAGTGTACATTGTTGGTGCCTGCTATTGGTGAAAAGAGTGAACGAGTGGAATGTATCAAATTGAGTTGGTGTTGAATGAGTTGAGGGTGCTAACAGTATTATTAAAAACATTCTCAGTGAAGGACATTATGTTGATTTGAGTGCCCTAAGGCCCTGGTTTCTGGCATGACCCAAGAGAATGTGTTGACACTAGAATCAAGCTGATTGCTTAGGATAAAGTCTGGGTTAGGGTAAAGGGTTAAAGGTTAAGGTTTATTGTTAAGGTTAGTGGTTAAGATCAGTTGAATGAACACTGATCACAAGGAAAATAAACAGAAAAAATGGAATACAAGATTATATGTGTAAATGTAAATAAAAAGTGGAAGAAAAAATTTAAAACTGAAAGGAGAGAAAGACTGAAAGAGAGAGAAGAACTTGCATGGGCTTGGGCTTGACTTGGCTTGGTCAAGGCAGGGCATAGGCCATGTTGGCCTGCCATGCTGACATGAGCATGGCAGTGCCCCTGGCCACTGCCACTGCCAGGGTTAGGGTGAAAGGTTAAGGTTTATTGTTAAGGTTAGTGGTTAAGATCAGTTGAATGATCACTGATCACAAGAAAAATAAACAGAAAGAATGGAATACAAGATTATATGTGTAAATGTAAATAAAAAGTGGAAGAAGAAAAAATTAAAACTGAAGGGAGAGAGAGACTAAAAGAGAGAGAAGAACTTGCATGGGCTTGGGCTTGGCTTGGCTTGGTCAAGGCAGGGCATAGGCCATGTTGGCCTGCCATGCTGACATAAGCATGGCAGTGCCCCTGGCCACTGCCACTGCCACACGCTTGACCAGCTTGCGCCTGGTCTCGGCTGGCGCGTCCCGGAGCACTTCGGCAATCCAGGCCTGCCCCTTTGCTGCAATCTCGCCGAATGGCGAGACTGCAAAGGGCACTATGGCCGAAATACGCCCCGCGCGGAGCGCGGTGGCGTATTTCAGCTCTTTGCGGCGTTCCGCGCGTTCGAGGGCCTCCGCCATGGTACGGCCACACGTGGCCGCAGTGACCACCACATCGATGGCTGTGGTGGTTGCTGGCAGCCACAGGTCAGCGCGCAGCTGTGCGCCGATGCGATTGAGCACATATGGCACCGGGTGCTCGCGCACCGGCTGGCACGCGCGCACGGCCTGCTCAAGGCGACTGACCACCG
>CDEZ01017542.1:0-12408 GCA_000826365.1 Acanthamoeba royreba | reverse complement strand
AACAAAATGCTGAAGAAGGGCATCTTCGCGGATAAGAGCAAGACGCTGAAGGAGAGGAAGCACTTCAAGAAGGGCACAAAGCGATATGAATTGCACAAGAAGGCCAAGGAGACCCTCGGGAGCGGTGACATCCGCTCGGCCGTCGCCCTGCCCGAGGGCGAGGACCTCAATGAATGGCTCGCCACCAACACGGTGGACTTCTTCAATCAGGTCAATCTCCTCTACGGCAGCATCACCCTCTTCTGCACCGAAAAGACATGCGCAGTCATGAGCGCCTCCCCCAAATACGAGTACCTCTGGGCCGATGAGGTCAACAAGAGACCCGTCAAGGTACCTCACCTCGACGTAGCTCTCGCATTTAATTATTTAATTAATCGAATGTGTGATGCGCTACACGCACCATTAATTTTCTGAACAAACCACAACGAAAGACATTTTTTGATTAATGTGCGAATTTTTAAACGGAGACAAAACCTCCACAAAATTGTGTCGCACATATGTGTGGGATCATTTTTACATCTATCCAGGTTTTTGATTAACATTTATCCTCCCTCTCAGGTCTCCGCTCCCGAGTACGTGGATAAGCTTATGGAGTGGATCCAATCGAAGCTGGACAATGAGCAACTCTTCCCACCAACGACGGACGTACCCTTCCCCAAGCACTTCGTTGCCGAGGTACGAAATGTCCTACTTTTCATTAATTCAATCACCTTTACAAGTTACTTTCATTTTTTACAAGAAATTACATTCCTAAAGAATAAAATATTAAAAAAAAAATAAAAGACGGTTACGCGGAGGACGTGGGCTGAACCCTCTCTTCTCTCTGTTTGCAGATCAAACAAATCTTCAAGCGTCTGTTCCGTGTGTATGCCCACATCTACTACTCCCACTTCGAGAAGATCGTGGAGCTGGGCGAGGAGGCTCACCTGAACACCTGCTTCAAGGTACATTTTCCGCTTTGCTTACATGTTCCTAGGCTCTTCGGATGACGCGTATTAACCTCTTGGGGAATCCTCTTTCTCTTCATCAGCACTACTACTACTTCGTCACGGAGTTCGATCTTGTCCCTAGGAAGGTGTGTAATCCCTTAGAGAATGCACTGCTGATGAAGCACCACTGCAGCAACAAGCATGATGGCTGACTCTTCTCTTATTTAAATAGGAAATGGCGCCTTTGGAAGACCTCATTCAGAACTTGACTGGCACCAAGTAAGATGGAGCCATCGTACAGGCAAGAAGGCGGGGAGTGTGGTAGAAGGTGGCTCGGTGGCGAACTTTGGACGGGGCGTGCAGGCTGCATGTTTTACAATACGGGCTAGATCACCCAAACGCCAAGTACACAGACGAACTGGACCTGCGTCACGCATACGGCGTTCATTCTCGATCGCTCCTCTTTTTTTCCCAGACTCCACGCATCACCATCATCATCCAAGTCGTACCCTATCTCTCCTGCATCCCATCCGCCTTCATGTTCATGGTTTGTATTCCTAGGCGTAAATAGACCTTCTTCCTTCTTCTTGATGGATTTGCGCCCATTGGTAGGCCTCCGCCCAATGGTAAGTTAGGCGGTAATTTCTTCGCTTATTGGCCCGACAAACGCGCCCTGCATCGGCATACAACGCAGAAAACCAAGACCAGGTAGAATGGCTCGAGCGACGAACGTGTTCCTGTTGTGCGTGGCAGTGCTGGCGGTGCTGCTTCAAGTGGTGCTGCCGCAAGCCGTGGTACCTCTTCGTGCTCGTCGCTCGCAGCTGCTGACCAGGCGCTCGGTCTCCGGCGCTCCCATCCACCTTACCGGAAACCTTACCTATTGGGGCGAGTACTTTGCTTCGGTGGGTCTGGGAACGCCGCCCCAGTACGTCAACCTCCAGGTTGATACCGGTACGCTCCCTCCCGTTTCTTCTTCCGCAATTTCTCCTTTCGCTCTTTCTGCGTCGCTTTCGTTCTTTCAGTCGCCGATCCGGCGTACCGGGGCTAAAATATACCTTTACCGCAGGTTCGACCGATTTGATCTGCTTCTCTGCGGGCTGCTCCGGCTGTGGCCAGAACTACAACTACTACGACCCGTCCAAGTCGTCCACGGCCAATACTATCGACTGTGGCGACCAGTCCACCTACCTGTGCTCGAACGAGTGCTCTGAGGGATTCGGCAACTGTGAGTTCAACGACCAGTACGAAAGCCTCGAGATGGAGGAGATGTAGGTCACTCACACAGCTCTTTTCGTACCAACGTTCACAGATACGGAGATGGTTCCTCGATCAGCGGTAACGTTGTGCAGGATGTTCTCGTGATTGGTAACTACAGCACGCAGGGCTACCCCGTCACCTTCGGCGCCATCAACGAAGTCGATGCTCCCAATGGCTTTGAAGCGGTACGTTTTTGCTTTCTGATCGTCTTCCATTGAATGCTTAAAGTATTACTACCAGACTGGCGTCGATGGCATCATGGGATTCGCCTATAGTTCCCTTTCGTCGTGGCAGGGCGAGTCAGCTTTCGACTCGCTGTATGACACCTACAACTTTTACGATGGCTTTTCCCTGTGCCTCCGTCCCCAAGGTGGCGTTCTCAGCCTTGGTGTCGACTACAGCAGGGTAAACATGTTCCCTTCGTTGGGAAAAGAGAACGTGAAGCTAACTGCTTCTCTTTGTGTCCTTAGAATCCCAACTTCAAGTGGACTCCGATCTCACAGGAACAGTGGTACGGCGTGGAGATTAACGATATTAAGATCGGAAATAAGTCGATTGGGTACTCGTGGTACTGGCTCAACTGGAACGGCGTCATCGTCGACTCTGGCACCACTCTCTTGATCGTCCCTTCCGACATCTTCGGCGCCATCCACAAGCAGTTCCTCACTTTCTGCTCGAATGTCAGCCTGCCTGGTATTTGCAATGTCCCTAAGAGCCAGGACCTGTTCCAGTCTGCCTGCATTCCTCTGACGCAGCAGCAGCTTCAGCTCTTCCCTACTCTATCCATCAACTTCCCCGGCATCGGTGACCTGCCCATCGAGCCTGTGGATTACTTGGTACGTTGCATCTGTGCCATGTACATGCTTATGTGTCTGACTGAACTTCTTCCTCATTAGTGGCAAGGAACTGGCGTGCCTGGCCAGTACTGCCTGTACGTAAGCCGAGATCTCTTTCTGTCAACAATTCACTCATTGCTGTGTTTAGGGGAATTGCGGTTATGGATGATCTCCCTATCATCATCGGCGACATCTTCATGCAGCGCTACCATGTGGTCTTCGACAAGAACCTCGACCGCATTGGTTTCGGTCCTATCTCCACTTGCCCGCCGATCTGAGTCCTCCTGCCGTTTGTTGTTTCGTTTGGGTATCATAGAACAAGTTCATGAATTTTGTCACGATGATCAGCTCCGCAGCCGAAACGTCGCGTTGCAGTCAGGAAAGGTACACAAGGTGCATGTGGTGAAGTCGAGTGTCGTTGTCTTCATCTCGGTAGCAGAAGTAGGAGTTGGTGATGAAGAAGTGCCCAGGCAGAAGTTTGGCAAAATATTTCAGTTTTACGAAATAGTTTCATCTTTGCCAAAACGGAAATGCTGCGATATCAGCCACAGGTCCGCTCGGGCCCCGCTGCCTTTGGCGCGCTGCGTGCGGGCGGCCAGCGGCCTTCCCTCCCTACTGCGGCTGCTTCTGTCCTCCATCGGTCTCCCACCGCCAGCATCGTGCACACGAGTCGCCGGCACGTCTTCATCACACGTCGACCTCCGGAGCTTGCCGGCAGAGGAGCAGGAACCTACTCCTCCTCAACTTCATCATCATCATCATCGTCGTCTACTTCCTCTTGCAACACATCATGGTCACCACTACTACTCGGGCACCATCGCCGATGGTGGACCTCCTACGGATGCTGTCCTCCTCGCGTCCTCATTACCCGACGCCACGTGCACCCCGGTAATGCTTTTTAATTTTAATTTTGATTTTTCTATTTAGAAAAATTAGAAATGGTAAATAAATGTCATGTTTAACGGAGACGTAGGGACAGGAACAGATGGGACGCGACAGGCCGTTCGGGTGAGCATCGGCGATGTGTCCGTACCGCTGCCGCCGGGAGGACCGCAGAGGCCCGAGTTCGTGCCTCGTCTACCGACCACACTGCACTGGATGATGGAGACGCAGGAGGTACGAGATGATGATCATGACGATGGTGATGATGGTGATGATGATCATCATGCAAGCTGGTTCAGGTCTAAGTGTGGCTC
This sequence comes from Acanthamoeba royreba, assembly GCA_000826365.1. Taxonomy (NCBI): domain Eukaryota; phylum Discosea; order Longamoebia; family Acanthamoebidae; genus Acanthamoeba; species Acanthamoeba royreba. The sequence continues at coordinate 8,190 of CDEZ01017542.1, read as the reverse complement.
GTGTGTGATCAACTAGGTGTTACACGTGCTGAGATGGATGATGCAGAAGGATCAGCTTGGTCAAGACATGCTCCTGCTCGGGTAGGCTCCTGTGCCGCTGATGAATCTAGTTCATTGCTTACCGGTGGTGGATTCCCCACGCATCAGGGCACCGGGTGAGTTCCGCCGCAGGATTGCGTTGCGGTTTTGCGAGGTCACACAACGCGAGTTCGAGTTCGTGTCGCTGTCGCGTGACACTACCGAAGCGGACCTCAAGCAGCGACGTGAGATTGTGGGCAATTCAGTACGGTTCGTAGGTACATACCATTTGCTCTGATGGAGCATCTCCGTCCGTTAGATTCAAGCATCATCACTCAATTTTGAACAATAGATCAAGCAGCTCTACGAGCAGCCGTCAAGGGAAGAGTGTTGATTCTTGAGGGTATCGAGAAGGCCGAACGTAACATTCTTCCTCTTCTCAACAACCTCCTTGAGAACAGGGAAATGGTGAAGCCACGAACTAGTACTTAGCTTGTTTTGTTATCGCTCACAAAATGGCTGGCAGGCTCTGGAAGACGGCCGCTTCCTGATGAACGCTCAGCGCTACGACAAGCTCCTTGAAACGCACACTCAAGCCGAGATGGACCGTCTCGGGTTAGTTCGTGTAGATCCGAACTTCCGAGTCATTGCACTTGCTCTACCCGTGCGTATCGTCTCTTCTCGTCTGATGCACGTGGAGCTCATCGATGAATGCACATTCAGGTCCCCCGCTATGCAGGCAACCCCTTGGATCCGCCTCTCCGGTCCCGGTTTCAGGCTTACAGTGTCGCTCCGCTCTCGTTGTCGTCGCGCATTGACATCATTAGGTGCGTGCGCTAGAACTTGTGCGTAGATGCGCTCGCATTCCAATTGCTCATGTACTGTTCAGCCGCGAGGCTCCTTCCTTACCCATAGAAACGGTGAAGCTGTTAGCTTCAGCAGCCGAGGCATTCCGTCACGCCGATACAGGTGAGCATGAATACATGTGGCTGAGGTGAGGAGTCATGCAACTTTTCTCGCTGCCCTAACGTGTTGCGGAATCCACGCAGAGTCCTTCGGCGAGCTCCTTGCCAAGCCTATCGAGTTCACCGAAGAGAGTCTTGTATCTGCTGCCCGCATCCTCGACCAGTTCCCGAATACTCCAGTGCAGGTGAGCACTGCCCTTATTCTCCTTCACCCACTGCATTCAGCACTGATCCTTGAATGTGGGACTTGCTGTACGGCTGCTGTTATAGGAAGTACTGCAGCGAGTGTATCCGTATCGCTGGGTGGCCAAGGATTCCACTCAAGCAGAGGCGATTGAAACAGCTCTGAAGAAGCTCGGGGTGGACATGAAAGTCCAATCCAAGCTAAAGGGTTACGCTATGGTAGCAATCGATCCCGATACAGAATCCAGCCACCGCAAGCGAGTGACGCTTAGGTACATGGCGAATGACCAATTGAAGGATGAATCCAATCACCTGATCGGCTTGTTGTTCATAGAGAGGAGGGACCGACGCCACGTGAACGGAGCGTTAGCCTGTACTCCGGCTCACTGCCTTCAGCTTCGCTGGACCAGAGTGCATTCGTGACCACCACGCGCGCTGAGTTGGTATTGCGGCAGGTGTGCCACAACAATTGTTTTCTTGTGGTTTCTTAGTCTTTGCTACGATTAACACTCAAATGTTACACATCAGATGATGGAGGATCATGCCGTTGGGCGCGACGTGTGCATCATCGGTCCCAAGGGCTCTGGCAAGTCGACAATCGTCAAGTATCTGTCTTTCCTCTATGCATTCATTCTTCCCTCGTTGGTGGCGATCTCACTCTACATTCGCCACCTTTGTCAGGCAGTTCGCCAGCCTTTTAGGTTATGAGACGGAGCACATGATGCTCTTCAAGGACATGTCTACGCGCGATCTGCTGCAGCGGAGAGCCACGAAAAAGAATGAGTTACAGCGAGGGCAATCGATACCGAGCCCGGGAGCTGCACACTTATCTCTGGCGTCTAGCCGGGATCACGGTCTCCTAGAGTATGCTACTGATGAGCTCATCCGGGAAGAGAGTCAGATCATGCGCACGAGCGATACGCTCTCACGGGATATGCTCGAAAGTACGGATTCCATGTGGGAGATGAGCCCTCTTGTCAAGGCTGCCATCGAGGGACGCTTGGCCATACTTGACAACATTGACCGGCTTCCTGTCGGCGCCCTCTCCGTTCTTCAGAGTCTCATTCACGAGCGACAGGTTCGTTATCTTCATTACAGTGTTGCTGATGTGTGTCAAGGTGCATACTGATGGTTCTCTGCACACCAGGCTATTCTTCATGATGGCACACGCCTTGTGCCGTGGGATGTCTACTCTCGCTATCAAGAGGAGTTTGGGCTGAGCCCTGCGCAGCTTCAGGTATGTTCCCTCATTGAATCCCTTTACGCTGATCAAGGAAGCCTTACCAAAGCCACACACACACGCAGGCGAGACGTGTGTATCCGGTGCATCCAGCATTCCGGATCATCGCCACTGGCGATCTTCCCTCTTCGTCGCATCCTTACATCACCCAAGAGATCATGTCGCTCTTCCATTTCCATTATCTTCCTTCGATCGAGAATCCTGTGGAGCTCGAACGGTTCCTCACTCATATGGCAGCTCGCCGCGGAGCTCGTGCATCAGGTCTCGATCAGGGTTCGACGAAGCGTGATTCGCAAGTGAAGCAGCGTCTACACGAGTTGATCAAGTTCAACGAAATGCTAAAGCAGAACAAGCACCTCCAGACTTCGCTTTCCATGCGTCAGCTCATCCGCGCCGCTCGGAGAATCTCTAGCTCCGAGGTTGCTCCCACCCGAGCGGAACTCAAGAAGATCGTCCACAGCCTGCTGCTGTTCCAGTTCCTTCCCGGTGCAACGAAGGAGTCACTCAACAAGTTGCTCTTCAGGGCGCTGGGCGGCAAGGAGTCGTTCTCGTCTCATCAGGCTGCCCAGCATGCAAAGGAACGAGAGAAGGGCAACTACGATTATCTCTTCACTAGTCTGCGTGACGACGAAGATCTTGGTGAGCTTGCGACCATCAACTCGTCTCCATTCTCATCATCGTCATCATCATTATCAGCGAATGGCTCGACCTCCGCAGCTGATGCCTCGGCATTGCATCCGGTGCACCTTGTGCCGGACATCGTGTTCCATTCGATCCCGTCACACATGTTGCTCCTTCAGGAGATGTACAAGGATTTCACTCTTGGTGAACATCTTCTGCTCATCGGCCCTCAGGGAGTGGGCAAGAACAAGCTCACTGACAAGTTCCTGCAAACACTCCGGTACACTCCGCGACTTACCGATGGTCGTCATCAGCTCCATTCTGCCCACTCATCATGTACGCAGTTACCCACGTCAGTACATACAGCTTCATCGAGACACTACAGTCTCTTCGCTGACTTTGCAACCGACGCTGGAAAGGTATTGATGAGGATGAAGCCTTCTTGACAGTGTATATTTGATAGTGGATGAGTGAACAGGGGTAAGATCACATGGACGGATTCGCCGCTAGTCAAGGCTGTGAAGGAGGGACATGTATTGGTCGTGGACGAGGCTGACAAAGGTTCTCCCTGAATAATGCAAGCCCGCTACGAGTCTGCTGATGACACAGCTCTGATCATGAATTGATCCCACAGCTCCACCTGAAGTTGTCGTGGTGCTCAAGTCACTCGTGGACGGCGAGATGACGCTTGCTGATGGCCGGCGTATTGTTCCTCACCACTTGAAGCGGTCTCTGATGGATTCCTCTAGTGCACCAAGCGATGCCATCGTAATGCATCCCAACTTCCGCCTCATCGTTCTGGCAAACAAACCAGGCTGGCCTTTCCTCGTACGCGAACCTGAACCTTCTTGCAGTACTGCACAACGAACAGACTATACAGTTACCTCCTATTTATATAGGGTAACGACTTCTTCAGGGAGTGTGGGGACCTATTCAGCTGGTACAATTCTTCTCCCCTTGCGTGATGGATTCTGATGTCTCTTTCTCTCTCTTCCTTGACAAAGTCATGCTATTGACAACCCGGACATGGTCTCCGAAATGGCGCTGCTGCGCGCGTACGCTCCCTCCGTACCAAACGAGACTCTGACACGTCTGGCGCGAGCGTTCAGCCATCTAAGGTAGAGACACCACAACGTTACGTTAAGATACTTGTTATCGAACAAACCTTGAACCGGTTGATTGCTTGGATGAGCAGGCAAATGGTGGATGAAGGACATTTGGCCTATCCCTACTCATCGCGCGAGGCCATATCCATCGCCAAGCATCTGGAGCGATTCCCTGGCGAGTCCTTCGAGGACGCCCTTCGCAATGTGTTCTCCTTTGATGTGTGGAGCGACTCTTCCGTTCGTGAGAGTATCGTTCAGGCCTTCAAGCGATCGGGATTCAGCATTTCCAACAGCTTCATGCAGCCGCCGGTTGAGCTCTTTGAGTGCGATACCCAAACTCGTGCTCTCTCTGCTGTTGTGCGCCCTGACGCGTGTGATCAGGGCATCTGGCTCGACCCTCTCTGCTGGGGCAGTGTCCGGGGCAGGTTCTCGGCGGAAGCCGCTGCGCTTGAACTATGAGTACGACAATGACAGACAAGTGAGATGCCTCCCTCATGTTAACACTGTTGTCGCCCGCTTCTGATCTGAGCTGCTGTACATGTACACACAGGCCACGATGCCAAAGCATGGCAAGATTGATCCCTCCAACAGCCCTCATGTTGGAGGAAACACCTGGGCGGGTGGTACTGGCGGTGCCGACACGGCAGGACTAGGTTCGTCAGCGCTTACTTCGTCTTCTTCTCTTACACTTGGATTGAATGACTGCTGGATTGGTGAATGTCCGATCAGGCGGGAGAGGTGGGCCGTACCGCTTGGATTCTGGTCATCCAGTGCACCAGATCAGTGATGAAGAGAAGCGCAAGGTCTCCAAGGAAGCGCTTGAGGCTGCGCGAGCCATGGCACAGGAAGCTCTTCAGAAGAAGCTGCAAGAGATCGAAATGAGCGAGGAGGACGCACTGCTGTATGAAGACTATTCCTACGCGGTCAAGGGTCAAGTGACGCAGCTTCGCACAATGTTGCAGGGCATACAGTCCAAGTACGCCATCGTGTGGTGCCTTACATGCACCGCTGCATTTCGTCTAAACGAGGGAGTCTGACAGGTCTAAGGAACGACAATGGTTGCGACGTCAGACGCACGGAGGCGAGCTGGATGAAAGCCAACTTGTACCTCTGAACTTTGCGCTGTTAACGCTCAACTTGCCTCAGCGCTCATACCTGTTTCTTCCACAGGTGGAAGCGATGGCAGGGGAGAATGCCATCTTCAAACGACGTGGAGAAGAGAATCCTCCTCTTGGCTTTTCGCAAGGAATCCACCCCAAGCGTATCCACTTTGTGATGGATGTATCCGGAAGGTTCGCTTCGTTCATATGGTCTTCATCTGCATCTACTGCTCGCTCACGTGCCCCTTATGGTGTTGCAGTATGTATCGATTCAACAGCTTCGATGGCCGCTTGGATCGTATGTTGGAAGCCGCTGTCTTGGTAAGCGTCACCACCAGATGCGTGCGCATGATCGAGAATGGTGTGATAGATCTCACTGTTGTTCTCTTGCAGGTGATGGAAGGTTTCACCGGATTTGAAAACAAGTTCAAGTACTCCATCGGAGGTACACACACGGCTCTCTCCACCGAGCGTGAATGTCGTCTCAGTTCGCTATTGTGGTCAATCAGGTCACAGCGGTGATAGCCCAAATATCCCTCTCGTTGATGCTGTGCCCGGGAAGCAACCTCAGAATCGACGCCAGCGATTGGCTGTACTCCGGCGCATGGCTGCGCACTCCCAGTTTTGCTCGTACACCACACTCTGATGAGTAACTCGAGTGTCGATCCAGTTTGTGAGTGACTCACATTCATGGAACGACTAGGTCCGGAGACTACACGCTGACGGCAACGGATCTCGCTATCCGGGAGATCGCCAAGGAGGAGGCTGATGAGCACTTCGTGGTCGTCGTCAGTGATGCTAACCTCCGCCGTTATGGAATCTCCCCGCGCACGGTAATTCATCAGACATTCCGTTCTCGTTTTGTGTCTTTTTCGTGGACTACTCTGACCTCCTCTCCGTCTTCATTCCGTCATCAGTTGGGTAAGATCTTGACAAGCGAGCCCAAGGTTCAGGCACACTGCATCTTCATCGCAAGTCTTGCTGATGAAGCCGAAAGGTACAAGTTGTTCGGAGCATCGAGGATGATCACGATTCGTGGATGCCCACGACTCGTGGATGCTCACGAGTCGTGAATGAATGAATGAATGTGACCGTGTGATTTGATGGCTGTCGTGCTACATAGGATCGCCGAGGAGATTCCGTCAGGCCTCGCGTACGTATGTTTGGAGAGCAAGGGATTGCCCATTACCCTCAACAAGATCCTCACCAGCAAGGTCATCACCTGATATCCTTGTCTTGCCTTGCCTCTTCCAGGGCGTATATATCATTTTAGATATCATTTTTGAATTATACTTATCCTTAATTACCGAGAATTTTGTTCAAATTCTTTCCATCAATTTATAAAATAAGGAAAAGCTTTGCGAAAAAGGTAAGTGTCGCCTCACGAAACAAGAAAGCAACGGTTTTCTTCGGTTCAGGAGAGCGTGGCTGGACGTGGGGAAGGGAGGCCCTCACCATCGCGCAGCGCAGCGTACAACAGCCTGGGACAACTCCTAGAAGGCTTCAAACCGAGAGAGGAGCACGTTCTTCACGAGAAGACCTTATCCCTCCCACCTGGTTGCGCTGACATTTCCACTTCACACAAACACAAGCAAGCTTGCGAACCGAACCGTGAGCGTGAGAAGAAGAGGCAGGACTTCCACTTCTCTTCGAAGCTCAGCTCTACCTTTCCTCTCGTCTTCTGGCTTGCGCCGGCCGCGAGGCCTCTGCTTCCATCAGCCATTCATCCAGAGATTCTTCAGCGGCTGATATATCAGTTTTGCGTCACCATGATGGATTCAAACGAGGTCATCCAAGGCCTCAAGAAGGAGCTCACCATGGAGATCCGTAAGGAGCTGAAGGAGATGTTCTTCAATGAGATGATGAAGCAGGAAACCAGCACGCCACGAGTCAGAGGTACGCGCTCTCCTTCTTTAAACTAGTTACGTTCACCCTCTTACCTTGGGAATTGCTCAGCCGGGTCATTGTCGGCGGTGACGACTGACGAGTCAAACGGACTTGAAGCTAGCCTGGAAGCGCTGTCCAAAGTGTTGGAGACCAGTGTCACACGCGTGCGTAACGACCTGCGCACACTCTCTCGTAAGCTCGAGGTGCTCGAAACCGCGTACGGGCGCGGCACTTCGTCAAGCACCACTTCCGACAACATCACCGTGCCGACGCTGCCGCCGCTGGCCTACCGCGCCATTCCCCCACCACTCCTGCTGGAGAACTGCCCTTTGTCGCCCAAGACGCTGGCCAACTCCACGAAGCAAGTGACACTACCGATGAGGAAAGAGTACAAGAGCTCCAACGCAATCACAACACGCCACAAGATCGGAGATACAGTCGAGGTGTCAGTGACGCTTTCCCAAAGCGACTTCTTCACTTCGCAGTCCATTTCCTCCGATGGCGTTTCGATGTCGGAACGACGAGTGTTCTCGGCTCGCGAGCGAAAGCCGAGCCCGAGACGAATGGAAGCGAGCGATAGCTGCATTGGGGATTTGAGTGATGATGACTCCTATTACGAGGAAGACAATACAGCGAGCGGAGTCTTGAGCGACAACTCGATGCAAACGAGTCTCTCAGGCATGGAAAACGAGGACGAAATGATCACCATCAATGTAGGCGGGCGTGTGTTCCAGACCTACCGACATACCATCATGCGACATCCCAATAGCCTTTTCGGACAGTACATCTCCTCTGAGCACTATGGAAAGGAGGAAAGGTATGGATGGCTTCCTCGCTTATCATCATCAATCGTTCACATTCTAACATTCGTTCTTATCTTTGCGAACACAGCGCTTCAACCAAACACAGAGAGACATTCTTCGATCGAAACAGCACCGCTTTCGAGGCTGTGCTTGATTTCTATCGAACAGGTACCAAAGCACTAAATCAAGCCTACATTCTTCACGTCAATGGCTGATCGGCATCGTGGAATGTGTGTGTGTGTGTGTGTGTGTGTGTGTGTGTGTGTG